>VDFB02345641.1:0-50342 GCA_007258455.2 Sequoia sempervirens | reverse complement strand
ATTTTAATCGATTAGCAACTCTTCCCCTACAGTTCTTGATTTTATCGCACATACGAATACACGGTTTCCCTCACGCGCCTCGAATATGCAATTGGGTTGTTTATTTGTTGACCCAGGTTGTGTACTATTTATAAACCCTACAATATTCCTTGATGCTTTTGGCCTTCCGTCAATGTACATAGCCACTCCTTTATTTTGATCCTTATCTTTTATTTGTATATAATTTGTTGGCAGTGCATACCTATGCATACTTTGTGTATATCTAACCAGTTGCATCCAATCTTGGTAACTATAATAGGGTCCGACATACTCCATCAATTCAGTAATTTTTTCATAACATACCTTTATGCCATCCATGCAAAATAGGCCCAAACCATATAATGATGATGGTGTTATGCGATATATCCTCTCTCGCTGACACAAAAAATTGGTGTTTATTGAGGAAGTTCCTTGGGTACCCATTGTTTCCATAGATGTTTCAGAATCTAAGGAACCTCGACGCCACCTATGCTCTCATCATCATACAAATATGACCTCTCTTCAAGAAGAAAAAATTCCATGCTTACTGAATTTTCTAATCTTTGACCTCTAGTTGATCTCCCTCTTTTAGACATACTACATGTCTCGCTTTCCTCTTCTCTTCCTGAATTTCCCTCGCTCGAGGAAGACTGATCTGACAAATACCTATTTGGTGGTACCTGCACTCATAAGGATGTTGTATGAAGTTCTTTCATGGTGATGTGATCCCAAGGTGACATTATGATTAATCTATCATTTCATCGCTAGAATTTCACAGGTTATAAGGTAATCAAGTCTTGATAGATTGCAAGCTATTGTTACTACCGCCCAAATGTGTCCATCACAAATCAAATCTACTTAACGCTTTTAACTCCCAAACTTTGTAACAAGTGTTAAATGTGACTATGGTCCACCGGTTACACAACCAAGGCCTCAAATGTATTCTCTAATTGTAATCAAAGGACTTTTTCTCTTCATTCAAGTAAATAAACTTGAAGGAAAACACCACCAAGTGGTTTATTGGACACCTACATGACTAAAAATAGAAGCAAATTAACATTTAATTTCCATATGTCTAAGTGGTTAACGGGGAGGGAGTGTGTACTAGGCCTGGTTAAGTTATCATAAGTTTACACTTTGGCAATAAATTTTTTTTAAGTCATTAAATTTTCCTATGTCTAATTGCTAGGAGACTTTTGGTATGTTTTAAGGTAGGATGATTGATGAAAGAGCCCAAAGACTAGCCTTTCTCCATTGTATCTAGGTACACATAGCAGTGGTCTTCTCTTATACGGTTGGACATGATTTAAAGAACTTAGCTAGGAATTATTCATTTAACCTAAGGTTTTCTCATAATGCCATCATTGGAAAAGTATGATCAAATTCTTCTATTATGAAGAATTGGTCTATGTGCCTCTAGTAATCACTATAAATGTTTGTAAGGATAAAATGACTAGTTGCATCAAGTAGGAGAGAATCAACTTTGAGTTCTTCAAAGATTATATTCCTCTATTCATAATTTTTAAGTGTTGTGTGTGGAGGAGGTTATTACTACCAAGAAGGGAGGAGACTTTTCCTTATATTCTTTTATAATTTTCATTATTCTTATTTATTTTACACCTACATTTACAAATACACATACATATGCATTTATTGTTTTCATTTATTTCGCATGTAGTTTAATAGTTTGATCTGATGGAGCCTCAAATTTAAGTCCTTGGTTTCCTTTTGTTACTAGTTTGTCTTGATTATTCAAAAGGTACCTGGGGCTGGAATTTTTCTTTACAGTTTCCATGAAACCTTGGTGTTCTATCTTTGGGTTGGGTTTTTTTTGTTGTTACCTTTAGAGGAGTGGTTCTAAAAACAACTTATGTCCCATTGAATCATCTAGGCCAGGCCCCTTTTTAATAAAAATGCTAAATATTTCGCCTGCCCCTTTTATTTATTAAAGTCTAGGTCAGTTCGTGCCTCATGCTTTTAAAACAACATTGAGTGATCGACTGTTGTTTCCCTAGGTGGTGTCCCTTTCCCCTTATTTTCTTCTAAGTATTTTTAATGTTTTGCAGGGGTTATTTTGATGACCATCAATTTCCCTACGGTTGATTTTGATCATTCCCTACGATCTCAAGATGACACCACCGCTAGCTGTTTGGTGATTGCAATATCGCAGGCGGGCACCACATGTCCCAGTTTGCTAATGCTGAAAAGAGTAAAAAAAAAGTGTTTAATATGTGTATTGGACTTTAGTGCGTTATGGAGCGGGTTACTAAACCACATGTGAGATGCACGTGCTCATGATCAACGGCGATGTTTTAACCTTGTTGAAAAAAGTTGCTCGACGGATAGGTATTGTTGTTGCTCCCTATTATGTATGATCGTGATCACCGATGAAGGGAATCAACGGTTGCCCGCTATCGCATGATCCTAAACTTAAGGGAGTTTAATGATTGTGATATCACGAGCGGGTGCCACGTGTATTCTTTTGGCGTTGCATATTATGGTGGGTCCTTGATAATGACGTGGAGATGTTGTCACCTTCTTTGAAGGTGACCATTCAATAATCTGACAGAAACAAGAGATCGACGACGAAGATTTAAATTTGCATCAAATACAATTGAAGCCATTGGTGCAGCATGCAAGTAAGCTTTAATGGCAGACGAGACGTCTTCTGGCCATTTCTTATAAATTCTAAGTATTTAATTTCAGGCTATCTTCACCACAAGGGCATTCAAGTGTTTTCCAAGTGGTCCAAAGCCAAAGATAGAGTTTTTTCAAAGCAATTACAGCAGGGTTTGATTTTCCGCAGGGCGCGAAATCCCGTGAGTTATTTTCTTTATCACTATTTTTGTTTGAATGTGATTCTTGTGGAGGGTTTTTTTGTGTTGGTCAACGGTTTTCTGGATTAAGGTTCTAGGGTTACTGGTTCTTTTGAATTGTAGGAAATTGCAAAATTCTACTGTAATTTTGTTTTGGGTAGCCTTAGTTTGTTCACAAATTTGATCTTAGGAGAAGCCTTGGTTGTTTGAAATGGCGCCACTAAAGCAGCATTCTGGCCATATTGATTATTTGCAAAGGAATCTATACGACGATTTCCTTGACCAATTCCCTTTGTCAACAAATGACAAGAAGAGGGGTTTGATCTTAATAAATGGGGCAGCCTTAGGTGAGGGATTAAGATATAAAACCTATAACATTGTGGATGCTAGGGTAGAAATGATGGGCTTGGAAATGTTTAGGAGATGGTATGGGCAATAAAATATGTCTCATCCTTTTTCAAATGGTTGGAGATATGATATGGGAAAACTTGTGGTGCTGAATGTATTTCTTGATGTTGACCTACTTAGGGTAGTGGCTGCACGATATGATCCCGCCACAAGGATTATCAGGGATAATGATGGTGGGGTTTTACTGAATATAAATGCAGATGAGATTCGGCAGGTTTTTGATTTAAGTGAATAGAACTCATTATTAGTCCGGATAGACCTTGATGAAATGGAGTAGGAATATGCCAGGGCACAACCTCTTTTTAGATTAAAGTTGCTTCCTCCTCATCTAGCCAGGGTGGGCAGTTCAACGATTCACATCAGCCCAACTAACCGGGAACCTTTCAGGTTGAGTTGTTTTGCTAATCATTTCTTGGCAACTTTTTATTCACTTTGCCAAATTTTAGGTTTCATCCCTAATACCGAGATGCCCATTGCTTATATGTTTATGGGGGCTCAAATTCAACATTCTAACTTTTTTGTAGTGTACGACTATGCTTCTTTCCTTGTTGAAAGGATACATGAGGGCTTGTTGAACTTGTATGTGGGGGACACTTGTATTTCTTTCTTTTGGTACTCCTTATTAATGCATATGTTCTTGTATAAGAATGCCAATTTCTTCTCAGAGAAAATGGAGTTGAGGCAGGAAATGAATGGAGAAAAATTACCAGTGCAGGCTTGGAGTGCAGACTTGTCTTACAATAAGGGAGATGCTAGTTTTGTGCAGTTTGATAACTGTTTTGCTTCCAGGCTCAAAGCTATACTGATGGTGAATGTGCCAAGGATTCCTGAGGATTTGCACAACTTCCTCCGACCCAAAGTGAGGAAGCTTGATTTGAAGGTGTGTCATAATTGGGGTGACATCATTCTATACCCTGTAAGCACTATCCTAAGGGTTTATGGTTTCTAGGGAGCTCCTCATATTCTCCCATATAATGTACCATCAAGAATGGGATTTGCAGAGGTCATGTGGCAACTAGGTTGCATTCATGAAGATAATTTGACAGGAAAAGGAAAAAAGACTTTGTTCCCTGATTATACTGTTGTTTCAGACTTTATTTTTTTCAAGGGAGGATGGGTTCATTTTGACAGATATTTTGATGACTACCATTTGAAGAGTGGATCTAGGAGGAAACATGACCTTGAGGGATTATTTGCCCTATTTAGGCAAAGAATTAAGGGTGGCAAGTTTGCTCATGTTTTCAATTTTCCTGAGGATTTGATTAGAAATGAGTTCAATTTGAGCTAGCAGGAATTAAATAAAGAGAAGTGGATTGCTTATGAGAAAATGCTAGCCATGGTGCATAAACTTGACCCAAAATATGATCCATTGATGGAGTTCACTCCATTTCATAAAAGAATTGATTTCTTGATGAATAATTTAAAAGAAATCATGAGCACCCTGAGAACCAAGAAAATAAACTTGGAACTGGACTGGGGAATTCAAGGATTAGAGGTGAGGCCTGAAGAAACAATGTCGACCTATCAGCCACCAGTGGACAGGCCTCTATACAGGAGGAAGAGAGATGATAGCAATGATGAAGAAAGAGATAAAAAAGGGAAACAAATAATGAAAATATCATCACAACTAGGTCATGGGATTAGGAAACCTGGGGGGATAAAGATTGTGGATCTAGATTCACCACCTAGAAATGACCCTGTAGAGCTGCCATCAAAGCCAAGCTTTAAGAGGCGAAGAGTTGAGGAGTCACAAGAGGCTCTAGTGGATGAAATAATTGTAACTGATCAGGACATGTAGGTTGGTATCCCCTCCCCTCTTAGATCAACACAATTGGTGTTAACTGATATGGATATAAAGGGGCAGTGTGTATAGGATGCCAGGATGGTGGCCTGCAAGGCATTCTTGGATGATGATGACTTCGTGAAAACTCCTGTATCCTTGCAGTTGATCTGGAGGATGAAACTTGAAGAATATTAGGATAAATGCAAGACTAGGAGGGAATCAAGACCTGATAGGTCTGACTAGGAGAATGATGATGAAGTCAAAGCTGAATTAATGGAGCAATTCAAAAGCATCACTCCTGATGAAGGAAGGAAACTTGTATCTCAGGCTGGTGTCTTACTCCTCCTTGAATGGGACATTTTTGATGTTGTAGCATTCAATGCTATTATGAAATCTAAGCATCTTATGCAAAACAGTGAAGAAGAAGTCAAGGCGGCTCTACAAGACTCTGCTTTTAGTGAGGAATATGAAACTTTAGCCATATGGGCACTGGCACCTCAAGGTAGAAAACCAAATGTGGCTGATATTAGCCCAAGTCTAAGAGGCGGGCTCATTATCAAGAGAGCTTCTGAAACCTCAACAACAGAAGCCACAAGCCTGACACTAAATGTGGCCAAATTGGCCTAGAAGACAGCTAAAAGAGATGAAGCTGAAAAGAAAAGCCTGATGGAAAAGTACAATGCAATAATTGGGGAGTATAGTAGAATGCAGCAGAAAAATGTTGAGCTGCAGTCTGAAGTAGATAGATTGAGATACGGGCAGGTGGGAGAATCCTCCAGTGCCTCTACTATCAGAGCATTACCTACTACTTCGGGGTCATTTCCCCCTATTATCCCAATCATTTCTACTCCTGGATCCCCATTTAAGACACTTGCTAATAGCCCTACACCAGGGCCAGTGAAGAGGAAGATGAGTATTCTGCAGATCCTACCAAAAAGTAGATGATGAATAAAATCACAGAATTTAAGGCTGCCCTAAGGGTGAGTGAGGATGGTGCTATGGCTAAACACAATGAGGTGGTTGACACCGTTTTGAGGAATTTAAATGAGAAGGTTGATTCTAGATTGTCAGTTGTACATTCTTTATATTCTTTATTCTTGGGTGGAATACAAAACATTAACAGAGATCGGGAAGTGGTTCTACCTTTGGTTGAGAAGTGGATCCCTCGGGCCACTGATTTAGATGTTATGTTTAAGGCTTCCAGATTTGATGTAAATAATAGGCCCCAGTCATTAAAGCCTACTCAAATCTTTGTGAAATCATTGAAGGGATTTCAGGCCCTGCCTGATGATTTGAGTAGGAAAATTAGAGAACTAGTAAAGAGTTTTGATGATTGGAATGACACTTTTCTATCAGATGTAATAGATGCACAAGAAAATATTAAGACACTACAACAGTGGCAAGATAGGGCAGAAGAGGTTATTAATGCACAAATCAAATTGATTTGTGATGACTCAGACCATGACTTGTTGGTAAGCAGCATGGATAAAATAATTAATACCAACATGCTCTTAGAGTCATTTGAGAGGGAGGCCAACCAGATTGCGGTGAAATTCACACCTTACAATACCAAGGTGAGGGAGGTGGTGAATTTTAATTGGCCAACAGATGAGGACTATCAGAATTGGGTGGATAAGTACTTAACCGAAGAGGAGTGAAATGGTGTCTATTACTGGCAACTGATAGCTCAGCGGTTATATTATAACTGATTATGGTTTTGTTTCCATGGCAGCTTTCGGCACAGGTTCTGAGGTGTAACAAATGCTGCAGCTATTGTGTAATGAGTAGAAATCAACGAAAAGATGCTTCGGGACTTGGTGGTTTTGATCATAGTTTTGAATTGGCACATAGCAGTCCAATTCACCGGTAAGATGTGTAATTTCTGGCCTGATGCTTGTTGCTCCTTCATTTTCTATAAGAAGGATTTCAAGGCCAGAAATAAGGGTTGGCAAGTTAGATATTTTGAAGGTCGAGTCTAGGTATAGTTGCAGAGTAGATTGTAAGAACCTTTTTGAATGTTAAGGCAATTTAGGTTTGGGGTTATCCTATAATGGGTTTTAAAGTTATGGAGATTTGATGTTTCATAAAAAGCACTAGCATTTGAGCTATGATGTTATATCTCGAGCTCATGTCTCTCCTCTGTACAAACATATCATAATTTTGAATAGAATAATCAAGGATTATGACGTTCATCTCATTGCTCTGATGTGTGTGTTTTCCGTTTTGGCTTTAATTCAAAGAATTAATTAAAGTGCTTAGATGGAATCATGGATGGGTATGTTTGTAGAGGGATTTAGTAAGAAGTATTGGGCTAGGACAGGAATTGACACTATTGTAATGCAATATTGCCAAGGATCATGCTTGCTAAGTATTTAAATCTGTTGTTGAGTCATGAATGTTTGTGAATTTGACTCACCAATGGTATATGGCACTGATCTAAATTGTATGAATTTGTGAAACTCTGTGTCTATATGTCTTTGCTTAGGGCTTGCCGCCAAATTAAATAAAATGACTATCATAAGTTACAAAATAATGTTGTAATCATCTCATGCTCCAAGTAGTTGATATTACTGGTGAAAGGCCAATTCATTTTAGTGGTATCCTACTCGGTTGAGCTATTTGTGGGATTATCTGTGAATCATTAATGATTGTTTATGAGTTTGGTGCAGAGATCATAAACACATTATAGGGACCACCCTCCTGGGTCTTGTAGAGCCCAAAGTGTAGGAGGTTATTATTAAAATCCTCATCAGTTGGTCCAAGTCCTTCGAGTTTCCCTTGATTGGAATTGGCAATTCCATAGGTAGATTAGAAGACCAACCTGGTTTACAGGAAAAAACACCAACATGATCGATTTCATATTATATGTGTTGAAGACTTTAGAATTTCAATTACATTAATTTATGGATATGTTGTATCTAAACACTACAAAACCATATGCTCTTTGCATTTACACTTGCATTTAGAAATACACATTTATATACATAGATATAGATTTCTTTAATGATATGTTGCATTTATTGTTCTAGGAGAGCATCCATTAATTGCATTTACATTTACATTTAAAAATACATATACATACATATATATGTGTGTGTGTGTGTGTGTGTGTGTCATTTATATTCAGTGTTTTAGAAACAACCCATTAGGTCTGCACATGGATAAAAATTCATAAAATCAGATCTCCCATACATGTTTTGTTGAAACCTACGCCCTATTCATGCATCCTACAATTACAACAGTATCCACGGGGCCTATTACACAAGCTACAATAATCACAAAAAGTGTAAGAGCCACTTTATATCATGTTTGGACTACAAAACCCTGAAAAATAGGGTAACTTAGTTATGATTTGTTGGTGAGCTGTATGGACAAAATCATTAGCACCAACTCATTCTTGGAGTCTTCTGAAAGAGAAGAAAATCAGGTGGTAGTTAAGTACAAACCTTATAGTGTCAAGGTGAATGAGGTGATCAATTTTGATTGGCCAACTGATGAAGAGTACAAGGCAGTCGAATTGGCTAGTGACACGTGTGCTTTCTGGCCCAATGCTTGTTTACTCCTCCTTTTTCTATAAGAAGGATTTCAAGGCCAGAAGTACAGGTTAGCAAGTTAGATATTTTTGGTCGAGTCTAGATGAAGTTGCAGAGCAAATTGTAAAGTCTGATGGTTTTAGGGAAAATGCAATTTAGGTTTTGAGTCATTCTATAGTAGGTTTGCATTCATAGGATTTGATGCTTTATGATAGTACTAGCATTTGAATTGATATAGATTAAAATTCAAACTCATGTCTTTCATTGTACAGCATATCTAAATTTTGAATAAAAATGATCAAGGGTTGTTTCATTCATCTCAACTGTTGCGGTGTATGTATGATTCTAGATTTTAGAGTTTAATTCAAAGGAATTAATTAAATGTAGATAGGATTGTAGGTGGATATGTTACGTATAGCTATTTTATTTTTTGTCTTATCTTATACCATTTCTACGAGGGCCAGAGGTGCAATGTCACGAAGATCTTTGGAAACTAGGCATGAAAATTGAAGGTTAAAAGAGAATGGGGTTGCCAAACTTATAGTACTCATTGCCCCTTGGTCGTCGATTTTTTGTGAGTGCCCTCAACCTCATCCTCGGCGTTGGTATTGACCTTGTTTTCACTCCTCCAAACTCTTCCTCGGTGCTGATATTGACCTTGTTTTCACTCCTCCAAACTCTTCGTCGGCGCTGGTATTGACCTTGTTTTAACTCCAAACTCTTCCTCGATGCTGGTATTGACCTTGTTTTCACTCCTCCAAACTCTTCCTCGACGCTGGCATTGACCTTGTTTTCACTACTCCAAACTCTTCCTTGGCGCTGGTGTAGATAAGGTAAAAATTAGATTTAATGTTTAATGAAAACAATAAACTAATTAATTCCTATCAAGCACAATAGAATACAAACTAGCATGAAAATTAAAACAAGAAAGCAAAGCAAACTGATCTCCAAGCTAGACTTGATTTATCTCCATTGCTCTTCTCCACCTGCATGAGAATGCGAGATTTTGAAGGGTTGACAATGGAGGAATGTTGAGTGCTCATTCCGATCTCCAAGCTAGACTTGATTTATCTCCATTGCTCTTCTCCACCTGCATGAGAATGCAATATTTTGAAGGGTTGACAATGGAGGAATGTTGAGTGCTCATTCCTGCAGCATAACGACTTGACAATGACAATGACAAATAGAGAGAATGATAGATAGAGATAGAAGACTGATTTTGACAGAGTCTGGATGCTAGAAGAATCAACCCCCTAAATGGATTGCGAGAGGCCGTATTTATAGAGCCGTGACGTTGACAAAGATAAGATTTGACAAGATTCGACAATGATTTGATTTTTGACAAAAGAGGAAATACAACGAGATGAGATAAGATTTCAAAAAAGATGGAAAGATTTCATTTCCTGTTTTAAAGGAAATAAATCTCGAAAAAGACGAGAAGGATAATTGATGAATTATCTAATTAAATAAATTAATTAGATGCACACGAGTTCAGTTTTGGAAAGAAAGCGAGAAGATCTTTTTAGGATTTTATTAATTAAATAAATTTTGGATTTATTTAATTAACATTGAATTTATGATTTCATTAATTAAATAATATAAATTATTTAATTAACATTAGAAATGATTTAATTAATTAAATAATATAAATTATTTAATTAACATTAGAGGAAGGGAATAAATGAAATTAGTCAAATAAATATGATTTATTTAACTAATTAGATGATGACATGGGTATCTAGGGCAAAACACGCTACAAGATGCCTAAATGATGAAATGCCGAGACAGGTGTTGCAAGAGGACAATTTTGGGTGTCTACACTAACATAGTTTTCACTACTGGATTATCTCTGATCTGTGTTGTTATCAATGATTATCTTATACCTTCCAATGATTATGACCATTATCTTGTCTTTTTTGAAACAGTTTGTTGTATAGGCAGATTTAAATCATTAAAGCTTTACATTGTGATGCGTTGTAATGCAGAGAAGAAATCGGTCATCATCAGAGCCAAAAAACTATGAGTTTTAGTAGCTAGAGGTTGACTGTGATGGGTATAGCATTTGTTGCAATTTGCAATCCTTGATCTGAGGAATATTGAGTCATAAGAAGTCGTGGCAATACAAAGGCATAGATTTGCAACATTTGGAAATATATTTAGCAACAGAAAGTCATTTTTGAATTATATGCTCATACAGTTTCTTTCACTCATCAATCTTTAATTTTTAAATTTTTCCTTATGGTGTTTTGTTTCCAAAGTCATGCACATTTATTTTACCACTGATTCATGGGGAAATTTTACTGTTGAAGTCTCATTGGTCAAAGTGTTTTAAAACTTTCTCATCAAATCTACCAAGTGGTTCTATCCCTGCTTAAATGGCTGAGAATGTGTCAAAGTAGGTTGTGGAATATAGTTGTACACATGCCATCGCATTTATTCACACGCCAAATGACTTTTCACTATCCATATTCACTCGCCAACTACATTTATTCCTCCGAAAATGGATCAATGGGATATGATTTGAGTGTTAGATACAAATCTGTTTGTTATTTTCAAAATTTATGTCTGTTGAGAAGATCTTTAAATTCCTGACAGATGCATTCATTGGAAGCGATGGTTTTAAAGGCTTCTTGCAAGTTACATGATGTGTATGCTTTGGGAATTAAACCTGAAACTTGGTTACATCTCTACCATTTTACATATCAGTTTGTTCAATGCATGGTCTTTTACAAGCTATTATTGTGAACTAATATTACTTTGATAAGGTGGGACTTTGTGAAAATTGATGTTACACCTAAATAATTGAAGTAGTGTCTGATTTTATCACTTTGTTGGATCTTTAGCGATCATTTGTGATAATCTAATGATAAGTGATATTATCCTTTCTTTTGTAAGTTTCATGTTATTGAAGAGTGACATTAGAGTCTAGTTTAATATCCAAGCATGATTCACTTAAAAAATATTTCATTTATTATCATGATCATCTTAAAATATTCATCTTTTCAATTAAGATCGTGCTATTGGTTAAAGTTAGCAATCAAAACGAATTTAATATTTTGATCCTCACATAATTATCTTTTGTTTTTATAGGTACAAAGGAAGCGAAAGAGGTACAAAGCCGAAGGAGAGGCTAAACGAAAACAAAGGAGGAATTTTTTTTGAAGCTTAATGTGTTTTTAAATGCTTTAGTGTTTGATCAACACTACTTCACGAAATTGTTTATCTTTTCATTTTAGAACACTAATTTTCATTTGGGTCTAAAACGAACAATTTGATTTTCATTACAAAGGGCTTAAAATGAATCTTAGGACAAACTCACTAGATTTTGTTTAAGGTTAAAAATTGGACAAGCAATCTTCACACTTCATTTTGGTGCTTAAAACGAACTCACAATTGCTTTGAAGGCTACAAAACGAACAAGTGCTTGAATTGTGTGATTTTGTCTTTTGAGTCGTATCCTCTCCTTAGCTTAGATGCGTCTAGAATTACAAAGAAACACTCAAAATACATTTTATTGCTTTAGAAACACTTCAATTTGGGTGTAATAAGGTGAACATCTTATGCGGAAGTGTGGTAAGGGGCATTCTTAGTACATTCTCTTTCTTTGTGCCATCAAAAGATTGATCGAGGAATTCTGATTGTGTCTTTGCTTGCTTTTGTTTATCTTAAAGTCTTGTGGGAAAAAGTAATCACCCAAGGGAATGGCTCAGCATTAACACTCTAAAGCCAAGAGTATTTCCAGGGATATAAATGTGGATATTGGAAGAAATGCCAGTATCAGCGGTTGACTCGACAAAGAGATGGATGGATCAGAAAGGGGACTCTTGCCACATTAGGTCCAACTCCCTCACGAGCAGAAAGTCCTTATTAAAACCCATGTTCTAGAATTTTCCAAAATCCTTAAATCTATTTGTTGTTGCAAGAACGGTCGTTCTGAAGCCACCCCACACTTTTACGATCTTTTAGTAGAAATGGAAAGAATTCCATGGGAGTTTCATGGTTGTTGATGCTTGGCTGCGGTGGCGATAATGAGTCATGGAGGGGCAGTGGGATCAAAAGCATCCCCTAACACCATCAGCTAGAGATAGAATGTAAATTTGGACTTGTCGAGTAGGAATCCAACAATATGATGAAATGCAAATGGAGATGATGAGACGAAGATGAGTTCTCAAGGAGTAATTTTGCATCGATTTTTGGATGAAATTGTGGAGAATTTGATAAGAGATGAAGCCTCTATTTTATATAGATTTTTCAAAATCTTGAAATTGATTGATAATAGACTAATGTGGGACAAAGATCAAGCCAAATAAGATAGGCCACTTGTCAAGTGATGATAGGCCAATGGACATTACAGGGTCGGGAAGAGTGCCCATGAGGAGGGAGGTGAGATTCAAATTTGCCCATAAATTTTTGAGAGGACAAAACTGACCAATAATAAATCTGCCGCGATGTTGGACTTGTCATGTTGAGAAAATGAGGGGTTTTAATAAATCAATAAAATTGATTTATTGTGCAGAAATCAGGAGATATCTAGAGGAGATACAGAAGTGGGTGAGATTATCTTCCATTTAATTAGGGTTAAGATTAAATAAATGATGATTATGTCCGATTTAATGCTGATTAGGTGAGTTGACTTTTAAGACTTAAATATTTGATTTATTTATATGAGAAGATGGTGGAATATGATTTAGGTTTGATTTAAATAAAGTCTGATTTATTTGATGAATGGAATATGATTATGCATGATATAGAATTTGACATGTCTACAATAGGAATTGTTAGAAATTTGGTTGCATCAAATGGTTGTCATTAATGTCAATAGGTTTTCATTGATGTCAACATAGTAATGAATATATGAGATGGTTACTAAAAGCTATTCCCTGTCAAAGATGTTTGTTATTTGTGATCCAGTGTGTTTATTTTTGGGTCTAGTTTCTACCATGAGACAAGCTACGATTATGAGATTCAAGATCTTGGCTGACTTAGCGTATGCAATATATTATGAGGACTAGTTATGTTTTATGGATGTTTTTCTGTCATAAGAAATGCATTAACCTTATATGATGCTGACCTAATTGATGAATAAAATATACATGCATGCATATATATATGTATATCTATATATATATAATGTATATATATATGAGACTCTCTTGAAAATATAGAAGAAAAGAAGAAAGAGAGTAGAAGAGAAAAGTGAACAAAGCAGCTGAAGATAATATAGTGTATGTGCATTGTCCAAGTCTAATTGATTTATCATCTGAAGATCAAAATAGACTTATTGAGCGACTACTGGGAGAAATAGTAATACTTATATAAAGCTTCACTCAGAATTGAACTCAACACAAGGAAGGTGTATTCCATCAGTTCATACTTTTGGTAGTGAGCCATAACTATTGTATTCTAGTAGTTAGCCATCTTTTGTATCCTCGAGTTGTAGCCTTGTTGGATAGTGAGTCCTTGTTTTGGATAGTGAGTCCTTGTTTTGGACAGTGAGTCCTTATTCTGGATAGTGAGTCCATATTTTAGGTAGTAAGCCCTTTTGTAATTGGTTTTGATATTCTCTATAGTGTGAGTTAATCCTCACTATGCTTTTTCCCTCATTGGGTTTTCCACCTAAATTTGGTGTTACTTTGTTTATGTGTTGGATTTGAGTTTCTGCATTGGCATTTGATGATTAATTATTCAAGTAGTATTAAGTATTAGTTTCATGATTGAATTAAAGATTTAATTTTGTGACAACTGATTCACCCCCCTTTTAGTTGTCCTATTCAACAAGAACAAAGTGGGTGTTCTAAAATAAGCTAAAAAAGGAAGGTGAAGTTGTGAGAAACAAGGCCAAAATGGTTTGCAAAGGATATTCACAAGTAGAAGGCATTGAATTTGAGAAAACATTTTCTCTGGTAGCTAGAATGGAGGCTATAAGAATGTTTCTTGCTCTTGTTTCTCATAAGAACTTTAAAGTATATCAAATGGATGTCAAGTCAACTTTTTTGAATGGTTATTTGGAGGAGGAAGTATATATTGAGCAACTAGATGGATTCTAGTTATCTAAAGATCTGAACATGGTTTGCAGACTCAAAAATGATTTTTTTGGTCTTAAACAAGCTCCCATATCTTTGTATGCATGGCTAGATAAGTATCTGCTTGAGCAAGTATTTAGGAAGGGTAATGTAGAAAATAATATATATATTAAAGTTCAAGGTTACAGGTTTTTGATTGTAGTTGTGTATGTTGATGACATCATCTTTGGTGGAGATTATATGCATGTATGGGTGCACAAAGAATGTAGAATTTGAAATGTCAATGATCGATGAGTTATGCTTCTTTCTTGGTCTTTAAATTATTCATAAAGATGGTGAAATTTTTATTTCTCAAGACAAATATGTATAGGAAATGCTGAATAAGTTTGGAATAGAGGATTCCAAACCTATGGGCACCCCTATGGTGACTGGTTATCACCTAAGAAAATAAAATGAGTCTTTGAAGGTTGATCAGACTCTCTATAGGTCTATGATTGGAGGATTATTGCACCTACCTACATCCATGCTAGATATCATGCATGTGGTATGTTTGGTTACAAATTTTCAAGCCAATCCTAAGCAATCTCATGAAAAAGCTATGAAAAGTGCAAGAATTGGCTATGAAGGTAGCACGGATCTAGAGGCCTAATAGAAATCACAAAATAGAGAGAAAATAATATGACAAGAATAAACTGTATTCAATGTCAATAATATGATATGCAATACAATACTCAATACAATGCATAGGAGACCCCTTGGATATATAGCCAAGGTGAGAACATAGGAGGGCATAAGATTACGACAAGTGTCCTAATCTTATGACATGTGACAACAATGAAGAGTTATCACTCCATCTAAAGTGGAAAAAGATAATGTGATAATCTCCACAAAAGGTGGATCACTTACAAAAGGTGGAGAGATAATCACATGAGTGTATCCTAAAGGTGGAAGTGATGTCAGTAATGACATGTCAAAGTCCACCGAAGTGGAAAATCTCCAACATCCTCCTATGTGAGGTGCAATTGCAAAGCTTAACTAAGGGTGTAATCAAGAGACCTAGGACATGTTTGAAGACATTTAATTACACAGGCCACTCCCTTAGGGTACAGCTTAGGGAGGAATATACCTAAATGAAAACAATGCAAGATGGAGTCCACGGCCTACTAAGCCAATATTAGGTACTTGCGATAAGAATGCAAATCTCTCATAGAAGCCGAGGAGAAAAGATAAGAAAAACCGATTGGAAAAACTACCCCAAAGAGATGAAATGCAAAGCTAGGAACATGGCATGAGGAATTAAAACACCCCATGTAGGGAAAATTCCCCATACAAGGAGAAGAGAGACAAGGTGGCCCCTTCAATGTACCCCAATGATCACCCATGGAAGATGCTGAGGAAAGGAATGAAGAAGCTGCTCCAAAGTATCCAGAACAAGCGTTCCTCCCCATAGGAAAAATACCAATGGTGTATGAATGAAGTCTCCCCAATCCTCAAGTGAAGAAGGAAGAACCCTCAAAATGTAAGAAGTCTCTAAAATCTGCTCAAAGTTCCCCGTGTTGATGTTGAAAGATGCCTTTCCCAAACCATATGAAGCTACAATGTAGATGAAAATGCACCATTCTTCATATGGACCAAGATCTCTCAATAAACAGCAAAGAGCCTCCAATAGCTCGATACCATGTAAGAATTGGCTATGAAGGTAGCCACCCAAGATCTAGGAGGCCTGTTAGAAAGCATACAAAGAGAGAATAGGAATATGACAAGAATAGAGTTGTTCATTAATCAATGTGGAGATAATAGAATGGTACAATACAATGCTATGCATAGGAGACCCCTTGGTTATATAGCCAAGGTGAGAACATAGGAGGGCATAAGATTATGACAAGTGTCGTAATCTTATGACATGAGACAACTAGGAAAAGTTATCATTCCACCTAAAGTGGGAAAGAGATAATGTGATAATCACCACAAAAGGTGGATCACCCACAAAAGGTGGAGAGATAATCACATGATGTGTCCACAAAAGGTGGAAGTGATGTGGTAATGACATGTAAAGTCACCAAAAGTGGAAAATCTCCAACAACCTCCTATGTGGTCCTAAGTAAGCTTAACTAAGGTGTAATCAGGACCTAGGACAAGGTACAAGACATTTAATTACACCAACAAAAGGATCTTCAGATTTTAAGGGCATTTTGAATTATGGGCTATGGTACAAAAAGGATCAAAATTTCACTATAAATGCCTATACTGATGTTGATTGGGTAGGTTGTGTCGATGATTGAAAAAGTACAAGTGGAAGTGCATTACTTTTGGGAGATAGATTGGTCTCATGGTTTAGCAAAAAGCAAGATTCAATTTCTTTGTCCACAACAAAAGTAGAATTAAATGTTGCAGTATCTTGCTACACTTGGGTGCTTTGGATGAAGCAAATCTTAAAGGATGTAAAGGTGGTGTCTAACAAACCAATTCTTATACTATGTGACAATACAATTTCTATTAAAATTTATGAGAATCATGCAATCAAGGACTAAACACATCTCATAAATTACAAAAAGTTATAAAAATATTTGTAATCTAATCCTTTCTAAGCACATTTTCCATTTTGACTTCATGTTCTACAAATTTTTCTCTCAGAAAAGGTTCTTGTGAATTACAAAAGGTTGGAAGTGTTGCTAGTTGTCTAGACTAGTCTAGGAAATGCTCTACATTTCTCCACATTGATGTGTCTACTCCTATAGCTTGGTGAATGTGCTCACAACATTTGTGCAATTTCTCAATTCCAATATCATATGTTTATGTGGTTTACAAGTTGTTCGACAAATGTTACATAATTTGATTATGTATTATGTGTTTCCTAAACAGAGTTTTCTATATCTATTTGGTCTATGGTTTTTGTTGATGGCATGACAGTATGAAAGAATAAGTGATGTTGGATGTTCAAGTAATGTTCCTATGTGATCTGCATGTTGTTAATTGGTCACTTTCATGTCTCATTGTCTCTTGAGGTTGATTTCTAGGTTACTTATGGAGATCTAGTTGAAAATACTTATTCCTTTTCTTGGGTTGTGTTCTTGAGGGAATGTGACAATAATGGAAACTTTGTCATGATAGTTTTGGGACTTGACCTATCCTACTTAGGAATGCATCAATTAAATTCAATTTAAAGAGTTTTTATGGGACAACCAATTATGTGCTTCAATGTTTCATCCACATGTTTCCTTAATTTCAACTTAGGTTGATGTGCACTTGTGTAAATAATTTTGGATCATATTGAAAGAAGTGCTAAGATTTTTTTGCTCCTCTCTATCCTCAGGATATGACTAGATTTTGCTTTGGTGGTTAACTACGTGGCTGACCAAATTGAAGAATTAAAGTGTTGTGATGGATATAAATGCAAGATAATTGTTGTTCCTTCAACACACATGCCCCATTCGAAATGGGGGCCCTATCTTTCCCTCACCTCACCAGGTCACTTCTGTTGTTACCTCATTTTGCGTGCCCCCTTGTTTGGTGTTCAAAATGGTTAGTAAGCTCTTATGGATGTCATCTTAAGTTGACCATGATTTTACCTCGTGAAAATTTTCCAAGTCTTTAGTCTTGGCGGGTTCCCATTTGGTGTTTTCCTTAATGCTTTAAAGCCAGCATCCTTGGGACTCATCGAGCACGCCTTGCTAAGCTACCCCTCCAAGAATTTTGTCACCTCTTCGCCATCCATTACGGTCATCCTTTGGAGGAATTTCTCTTGTCGAGGCCTGATCTCCCTAGTGCCATCTATTTATTGTCGAACTCTCTAGCATCCTTCAGCCAACGATGTTTTGCCTAGTAGAACCCGGACCCTTTAGCACCGTCCGATCATCACCAGGCGATTAAATGACTAATTAAACGACTATTCGTCAATGATGGCCCGATCATCAGACCCTAGTGCTCCCACGACTGTTTTCAAATTGAAGCTCACCAACCTTTGGTCTTCCATACCTGCATCAAGTAGGGGCATTAAATGCCTCAACTTCTATAAATAGGAAAAATTGAGCTGTCATTATCACTTTGTTAGTTGAGCAGAAAAAGGTTAGAATGATCCAGAGCCACCTCTGTGCACCACCTCTGAGGCTGACGAGTTCCATCATTGATCCAACATGTTTGCCAGCTGATTTGATTGCCTCATTCATCGAGTTCTTGAGGTGAGTCAACCGTTCGCACCCCGTTTCATGTTTTCCCTTGATTTCTCATAAAATGATGAATTTGAAAGAAGAAAACACATTTTCTAGATAGAGAAAATCATCACGCCCAAAACCCATTTGATGGAAACTTGAAAAAACCATTCAAATCACCTACTAGATGACTATGAAACCTTGTCCTCCTAGTGCCATTGTTTGGTCAAGGTGTTCACAATTTGTGGGCCTGGGCCTGATCATCGCCATCACCAACACTTGCAAACATATGTGACAATACAAGTTCTATTCAAATTGATGCGAATCTAATAATGCAATAAAGAACTAAACACATCTAATAAATTACAAAAGGTTCCTACTTTCTAGGCACATACTCCATTTTGTCTTCATGTTCAGCAACTTTTTCTCTCAGAAAAGGTTCCTGTGAATTAAAAAAGGTTGGAAGTGTTGCTAGTTGTCTAGACTAGTCTAGGAAATTCTCTACATTTCTCCACATTGATGTCTCTACTCCTATAGCTTGGTGAATGTTCTCACAACATCTGTGCAATTTCTCAATTCCAATATCATATGTTTAAGTGGTCTACAAGTTGTTCTACAAATGTTACATAATTTGATTATGTATTATGTGTTTCCTAAACAAAGTTTTCTATACCTATTTGGTCTATGTTTTTTGTTGATGGCATGACAGTATGAAAGAATAAGTGATGTTGGATGTTCAAGTAATGTTCCTATGTGATTTGCAAGTTGCTAATTGGTCGCTTTCATGTCTCATTGTCTCTTGAGTTGGATTTCTAGGTTACTTATGGAGATCTAGTTGAAAATAATTATTCATTTTCTTGGGTTGTGTTCTTGAGGGGATGTGACAATAATGGAAGCTTTGTCATGATAGTTTTGGGTCTTGACCTATCCTACTTAGGACTGCATCAAGTAAATTCAATTTAAATAATTTTTATAGGACAACCAATTATGTGTTTCAATGTTTCATCCACATGTTTCCTTAATTTCAACTTAGGTTGATGTGCACTTGTGTAAATAATTTTGGATCATATTGAAAGAAGTGTTAAGATTTTTTTGCTCCTCTCTATACTTAGGATATGACTAGATTATGCTTTGGTGGTCGACTATGTGGCTAACCTAATTGAAGAGTTAAAGTGTTGTGATGGATATAAATGCAAGAATATTGTTTTTCCTTTAGTACACATGCCTCATTCAGAATGTGGACCCTATCTTTCCCTCACCTCGCCAGGTCACTTTTGTTGTTGCCTCTTTTTGTGTGCCCCCTTGTTTTGTGTTCAAAATGGTTAGTAAGCTCTTAAGGATGTTGTCTTAATTTGACCATGATTTTACCCCCTCAAAACTTTCCAAGTCTTTAGTCTTGGCAGGTTCCCATTTGGTTTTTTCCTTAGTGCTTTAAAGTCAGCATCCTTTGGACTCATCAGGCCCACCTTGCCGAGTTGCCCCTCCCAGACTTTTGTCATGTCTTCATTGTCACTCACGGTCATCCTCTGGAGGAATTTCGCTTACCGGGGCTTGATCTCCCTGGCATCATCTATTTATTGTCGAAATCTCCAATGTCCTTTAGCCAACGACATTCTGCCCAACAGAACCTAGACCCTTTAGCACCTTCCGATCATCACCAAGTGATTAAACAACTATCTGTTGATGGCGACCAGATCTTCAGACCTCGGTGCTCTGACAACTATTTTATAATTGAAGCTCACCAACCTTTGGTCTTCCATACCTGCATTAAATAGGGGCATTAAATTCCTCAACTTCTATAAATAGGAAAATTTGAGTTGTCATTATTACTTTGTTAGCTAAGCAGAAAAATGTTAGAATGATCTAGAGCCATCTCCCTGCACCACCTCTGAGCCCAACGAGTGCCATCGTTGATCCGACATGTTTTCTAGTTGATTTGATCACCTCATTCATGGGGTTCTTGAGGTGAGTCAACCCTCTACACCCCGTTTCATGTTTTCCCTTGATTTTTGGTAAAATGATGAATTTGAAGGAATAAAACACATGTCCTAGATAGAGAAAAGTGTCACAACCAAAACCCATTTGATGGAAACTTGAAAAAACCATTCAAATCACCTAATGGCTATGAAACCTTGTCCTCTCAGTGCCATTCTTCAGTCAGGGTGTTCATGCTTTTCGGGCTTGGGCATGATCATTGTTGTCACCAACACTTGAAAACAAAGGTGTCAATACAAGTTCTATTAAAATTTATGAGAATCCAATAATGCAATCAAGGACTAAACACATCTCATAAATTACAAAAGGTTGTAAAAATATTTGTAATCTAATCCTTTCTAGGAACATACTCCATTTTGACTTCATGTTCTGCAACTTTCTCTCTTAGAAAAGGTTCCTATGAATTACAAAAGGTTTGAAGTGTTCCTAGTTGTCTAGACTAGTCCAGGAAATGCTCTACATTTCTCCACATTGATGTATCTACTCCTATAGCTTGGTGAATGTTCTCACAACATCTGTGCAATTTCTCAATTCCAATATCATAAGTTTAAGCGGTCTACAAGTTGTTCTACAAATGTTACATAATTTGATTATGTATTATGTGTTTCCTAAACAGAGTTTTCTATACCTATTTGGTCTATGGTTTTTGTTGATGGCATGACAGTATGAAAGAATAAGTGATGTTGGATGTTCAAGTAATGTTCCTATGTGATCTGCATGTTGCTAATTGGTCGCTTTCATGTCTCATTGTCTCTCGAGTTGGATTTCTAGGTTACTTATGGAGATCTAGTTGAAAATACTTATTCCTTTTCTTGGGTTGTGTTCTTGAGGGGATGTGACAATAATGCAAGCTTTGTCATGATATTTTTCACACTTTGCGTGCCCGGGTCTAATCATCGCCGTCACCAACACTTGAAAACAAAGGTAACTTCTAGACAACAGAATTCACCCTCCCGCCATCAAAACTTGGTGGAAAATCACAAATTAAAACTAAGCCCAACAAGTTTCCCAGGTCTGCAACCTCAGGACTGCATCCCTGGGGCATTGCTCATAGTCCACTGTCCTAGGCAACAATCCAATCTTGCCCTTCTAATGCTTTGGAACCCAACTCCCTATCTACCAGTTGACCTCATGCGCAAACAACTATATGCCCAACGCCCTCTAGGTACTGACTAGTGAACCTCTATTCGTGAATCATCATGGTAACAATGACGTCTCTTACGAATTCTAAGCAGCATCCTTCTGACATTCAGGTCTTGGTTCCATGGTGGCTATTTAAAATGCAAAGAGAAAACTGTCAAGTACTTAACCTCCTTCGGACCCCTGGTGTCGGATCTCCATGATTAGGACTCCATCCCACCACCGCCATAGCTTTAGGAAAAACCACACTCATCCTTTGGGCCGTTGGAACCTGACCTCGCCTTGGCTGCTGAACTTTTGAATTACAGTGAACACAATGTAAACAACCAACATCTTTCTACTTTCTTTGTCCTAAAATTCCCAGACAATAAAGTGAGTTGGTAACCACCCTCCAAAGCTGTGGGTCCTGCCTGGTGAAACTCCACCCTCGAAATATTGTCTCACCAAAGTCGTCCCTAACAACAGACTTAAATGATAGAACTCCTCTCTAGTTTTGATTACCGAAAAGGTGATCCAAATGCCCTCCAATTAATATATTGACTTTGATCCACTTATTAAAATAAGGCACTCCCCTTAGTGGACTACTCAAAGTGGCCAAATCTGAAGGTGGGTCAGGACAGGTGGGCCGTCATGCCCTGATTGTCATCCCTCTTGTAGCAACTCTAAAATAGCCATCAAGCCAGAGAAGCTCGTCCCCTAGGGCTTGAAACATCCAAAATCCCTCCTATGAACTACTAATAACAATCTGGATTATATGTTAGATTTCTCAAATGCTGAATTATCCAATCTAACTTCATTTGTAGAGATTTGACTAATGTGTCCATATTTTCATGCTCGAATATGCTTGAACCTCTCTTTTTCCTGTAGGATATATGGAATCAGGTGTAGGACCTTCAAGGGTAGCCGAAGAGAAAGACAAAGGAAAGAAAACTAAGGAACCCTGTGGAAAAGAAGATAAGGACCAGATGAAGTATCAGTTCCAAGGGGAACCCTTGAAATCCAAAGTCACCTCAACCTAGAAGGAGGTCATCGACACAAGCATCAGACATATAGACATTGACGAATTCAAGCAGAGAGTCTAAATCGACACTAAATTAGAGGATGCATGAAACATTAGAAGTAGTGGGTTGGCTAAGGTTGCAGGCTTTCCTCCTGCCCTCATCGCCCCTAAGCTTGTTATGGCTTGTAGGGAGGCCTACCAAGAGGAAACTATAACCATAGTAGACAAAGATGGAAATGTGTTGGTTGACATGTCTACTAAGGAAATAACAAATACTTTTCATATCCCTACCTTTGGGGAGATGAAACTGCTGACCATGAGTGATGGAAAGGCTATGTGGGACAAAGATCCCCTTAAATGTAAAAGACTTATTAATCAATACTAGTTGAAGGAAAAGAGGGATTGTGCTACAAAGGTTCTCAGGGAGCTTGTTTGTAGTGAATTTTATGAAGATTATCATAATTTGGTGACCCTACTAAGTAGAGTAATGGGCCTTCCTACTACTGCTTACTTGGACAAGAATGGATGATATACTTTGTTGAAGAAATTCTCCATGGGGAAACCAAGTTTTATTTGGCAGGGATAATTAGTGACCACTTCCATGAGCAATTTGTGGCTATAAATAAAACCTCTAGGTTTTACATGACATCCTACTTGGTCCATTCACTCATTGAACAAGTGCAATATAGAGGTTTGTTCAGAGCTCTGGATAAGGAACCAGGTAGGGAGATGAAAGTCTATAAAAAATACCCTCAATTACAATTTAGAAACTTCAAGAGGGCTTACTATAGGGTCAATGACACTTTCATAGGTCATATCATCAGATTGCTCGGTGGTGACTTCAAGAGAAGAGCCTCCCACAGTTCCAATGCATTTCTAAAGCAATTTTCCTTTTTAATCATCCAATATTCGAAGTTCACATATATTCATGCAGAAGGCTTTTCAGAAAGACCCTACAAGTTGCCCTCATATCCTAATGACTGGATAATACTATTAGAGCTCTCTCAAATGCTACGACATGTGCATGCCATTTTAAGTAGCAATCATAGCGTAGGTAATCCTTATCCCCTTTCCTTTGGTCAAGGGATATACGAAATCCATACCTCTCAAAGTGTAGAAAATTTAGAGAAGGAACTAGCAGAATACAATTTGAGACTCCACACTACTTGGCCACAGATGGATCCCTATAAAATATCAAGAAATCACTTCAACTTGAATACACCCATCTACATAGCATCAAGGAATTCTGGGCTAATTGCAAATATGATAATGAAGTGTGAATGAGGCACTATATGCAGATGACCACGTATTTTGTAAAGAGGGTCAATCTATTCCTCATGCCAGATTAGGTAGAAGAGGATGAAAGCACATCCATGGATCCTCGGTATAATGCAATTTCCAATCTCCCACTACCACTAATTGACTGGGATGAACAAGAGGTTGATGACCTCAACATTCTAACCAAGCCCATCGAGGCTCAAAGAAAAGGGTGGATTGATGGGTGAGTCACCCAATTGATGCAACAAGGGGTCACTTTGACCTATGAAGGGCTTGAGAATGAGCCAACAAGTGAAATAGATAGTGGGATAGTTGTTTCCCCATCAGGAGAGACTTCAAAGTCTCCTCCATCCACTAGATCAAGGAAGAGGAAAGATGCTGCTGAGCAACAACCAGATCCTAAGGTGTACGATAGAAAGGATTCAGATGGAGAACCTTCCAAGAAACATAAGAAGTTAGGAAGTTTAATTGAAATGCCTATCATTCAAGAGGATCCAATCCATGAGGGAGAAGAAATGGAGGTTGAGCAACCAAAATATCCACCTGCTGCCCCTCTTCCTACCTCTCAGCAAATGATAGCTACTTCCTAGCCTATGGTGGATGTCTTAGTCCACCTTGCCTCTTCTCCACCCATCGTGTAGGTAGTGATCATTGACTGTTCTTCCACCACAACTTCTCCACTTTCTTTTGCTTCCATGTCTCTAACTACATCATTACCGATGGCCACAACAATTATACAAATTCTTGCTCTCTCACTTCTAGAGGCCTTCTCTCAGCATATACAGAATGTTCCCACTGAGCTTTCTTAAGTATGGATGAATCTAACCATCCAAGCTACTCTGGCTTAGGTTCTAGCAAACATTCCTACCTCAACTCCTCCAACTAAACCACCAGAGATGATAGCCACGATGAAAATATATGAGGAGTTAGAGAAGCAAGAAAAGGAAACAACAAGGTAATTGGAGGAGGAAGCAAACGACTATCATGACCAGCATTTGCAGATTGATAAGGTGGTCCATGAGGGAGAAGAAACATAATCCTCTGAAGGTGATGAAGAAGAGGATGACACCAAGTACACTGTGGAGACTTTTGACGTAGACCTTGAGGAGGAGTTGGCTTGATAATTGAAGGATGTTGGAGAGGAAGTAGAAAAGGCACCTTCCGAGGAAGAAAGGGAGCCAAGTGATAAAATGGAGGAACATACCAAGCCTCCAACTAGAGAACAGGAAGAAAGCTCCATAGGATAAGAAATACAAGAAAGACAAGAAAAGAAAAGAAATTCCTCTCTTAGTAGGACAAGAAAGACAAGAAAAGAAACAACAAGATAAGCCACCTCAGTATGAGGAAGGGGAGAATAAAGATTAACATAAACCTGAAGAAGAGTTTGAGATGGTTAAGCCTAAGATAGAGTCTCATGAATAAGAACATCCTGAGGAACATAAGTAGGAGGTTAAAGAAGAGGAGAAGACCTACAAAGAAGAAGAGAGCCCCAAGAAATACACACCCACCAAGTCCCTGATCAAAGACACAATGTTTATTCGAGACTTTGATGAAGAAGAAGGAGAAGACATGTGCACGAAGTAACAAGCTCTAGGTGAGAAAGAGATTGAGGTTAGCAGGAATGAAGAAGAGGGTGATCGTGAATCACCTGAGGAAGAGTCTCAGATGCTCGAGTGGTTGGAAAAGCAATTAGAAAAGATGACCCTGGCTCCCAGAGATCCCAAGGAAAGAATTGAGGCTATCTTAGCTCGAGTACAGGTCAACATGAAGAAAGAAAAAAATACTAAAGTTAGATGCAAACTTACCATGGATGCTTCTGGATCAAGGACTATACAAATTTCCATGCCAGTTGTTGGGGAAGAGGGGATAAGTTATGAAATCTCCACCATTAACTTGGGAACAACCAGCAAGGAATAGAAAATAGGTCATCTCCAAGAGTTTGTTGCCATAGTGGTACATTTGATATAGAAGGATAAGGTCTCCAAGGAAGAACTTAAGCCACATCTGGATGATTTGACTGACTATATTCAACAATGGTAATCCATGGAGGAACTACCCACAACATCCTCGGCTCCACCATAACTGTTATCCAAGGAGCAGATCGACAAACTCAAGAAAATGAAGAACTATACTAAAACTATGGAGGATTGGTTCTGACAGGTCCTGTATGCTGGAAACATGGGAATTAATCATGTTTTCAGGACAACATATAAGTTCTTGGAAGTACAAAGACACCTAGAGGGCATGAGGAAGTTTTGCACTAACTTCCCAGGGATAATGGGTCCACTTTCCTAAAATTGAGGCCATCCTCAAGCTTCCCGAGAAAACATGGGAAAAAGAACTTGCACTGACAGAGGATGATCACTGGTTGGTGGATATGTGGAAGATGGACTTTGACCACAGAGAGGATATATTGGAGCAGGTACTCTATAAGGTGGACCCTGACATTGATTGGGAAAAAGATGTCAGGGTAGATTGTGTTCAGTATTTGAGATTAATGATAGGTTATGACATGCCCACCGTCGAGATTGATCCATAAAAGATAAAGCCTTAATTCCATAAGGAAATGGAAGATAGAATGTCAGGTGAGCTCACCGTGAATTTCATGAATTTTTATACTCAAGCTTTCACCCGATTTGAACAGGTCAAGGACAATACTACTAAGTATGATGGAGATTGGGATACACTCATAGGCCGATCCAAGTAGTGGAACTACTAGGTGCTCCAATCTAACATAATGGATATTGATAAGCTCTGAGCATTAATCAAAATTTTTATGGAGTATGCCACTTTGAAGAAGTAGGAAGGACACCCAATCATTGATGACAAGCTCCTCACAGGATAGCTGCAGTAAAGGAAATTAGCTAGAAGACAAAGTGGTACAGTGCTGCCATATAAAGACAAAATAGGGAAAAGAAAAAGATATAATTTTAAATTGTAATATATTTTGGGGTAGGTGAAACTATAGTTTTCAGTGCATCTTGGCCATTCATTTTGATTTTTGAACACTATAAATAAGGGGTCTCCTCTCATTTTCAAGGGAGAGTTGAGTTGTTGTAAGGGCATGCTATAGAAATTTTAATAGAAGTTTATTGGATTTTGGCAGACTCTTGAGTTTCTTTTGCATGTTTAATGGTTAATGTCCCATTGTTAGTTGATCTAGATAGATTTAATTTGTCGTTCTTCATAGTTTTGGATTAATTTCATAGAATAGTTAATTTTGTTCAATGGTTGTGTAGATTTCTGTTGTGTTGATGCTTTCCTTGTCCATACCTTTTGTTTTTTATTAATGATAGATAGCTGTGTAAAGTTAGTCTAGGAATAAACTAAAGCTGATCCAAAATTCTATCTTTTATTCATGCATGTTTATGGTGAACGAATGATTCAATATTTGCAGTCCTTAGAAGCTTGCACAAGTTTCATGATATTATGAGTCAATCTGGTTAAGTGAAATCTTTTAGAGGAAGTCATCCACAGTAGAACCCTCCATGATCACTACTCATTGCTAGTTTTAAATCCAGGAACCTCTTCTCTTCCCTACCCTTTTCCTCTTTTTTTTTAATAAGTAGCCTATGGTAAGGTTCATTGCACATTGTAAAGCCAAATCTTAAGATAAAATAGGAGTTTATGATTGTTGTTCAAACCTACAACAAATTGTACTCTAACTTCCCATCTTAGGAACTCCATTTTAAGATTCACCTCATCTACAGCCAAACTCTATAAGCTTCCCTATGATTACCAACAAAATCACATCAAATATCAACTGAGGAATTCCATGCACGTCATGACCTAACACTCGAGAGACCTTGGGGTAGTGATTGGTAACTTGCTTATGAATTTATACCTTTCAAGAGAGGTAGTGCACCTATGCACTACCTGTGTTGAGAAAGTGTATAAAACTCCCATCAACAATCATCTCAAATAAAACTAGATGGAGAAGTTTATAAGTCTAAAGAAGTGTTCGTGTGTGTGAGCTATATTGAATATACAATATAGATAGTGCTAAATATTGTTATAGGAAATATCAATTATGATTGAACACCTTAGTCAATAGAGTGTTGTGTTGGAATTATTTGTAATTCTCATGTAAATCTTTTGTATTTTGATCTAAGATAGTGAGTCTTGTCAGGTCCTCTATATCTTTCTCTTGAGTTAGTTGGTACTTCAGTGTTGCAAGTAATTTTTGTATCTTTCTCTAAGGTAATGAGCCTTCTTACAAGTCTTTTGGTAGTGAGCCTTATATTGTGAGTTAACTCTCACCATGGTTTTTCCCTCATTGGGTTTTTCATGTATATCTAGTGTCTCCTTGTGCATGTGTGTGTTCTCTATCTCTTTCTATTTGCTATTGATCTAACTACGGCTATATCTTTCATTAGTAAAGATTTTTGAATGTGTTA
The DNA here is from genome assembly GCA_007258455.2 of Sequoia sempervirens. Taxonomy (NCBI): domain Eukaryota; kingdom Viridiplantae; phylum Streptophyta; class Pinopsida; order Cupressales; family Cupressaceae; genus Sequoia; species Sequoia sempervirens. The sequence continues at coordinate 21,803 of VDFB02345641.1, read as the reverse complement.
AAGATTCAAATTTATATATTATTCTCTAATACTACTCTACATAAAGTTCTATCTTTATCTGCTAAAGGAGTTTGAGTTGTGTTGAAAGTTTAAAGCTCCATAAGAGGATAAGTTTTGTGTAGATTGATTCACCCCCTCTTAGTCTCCAAAAGTGTTCAACACACAAATTATAGATTTGGGAGACAATATTTATTGTATTCATCTTCTCTTTGATGAAGTTGATTCTACTTTTATTAATATGAGGGAACACTTTGACCCTCTAGTTCATTCTCTACATGATAATTTATTCCAATTTGAAATGAGTGTGGGTACTTTGGATCAATATTTGGAGGAGACATATTCAGAGATACTTGAGTCTTTGGATTGTATTCTACATTAGTGTCTAGGAGATTTTGAGTTTTTACTTTCAGCAGTTTGTCATAGAATGTCTGATTTGATTGTGTACCTTGTTGAGGCAGCTCTCTCTAGATGGTGTCAAATTCACAAAACTAGTAGGCCCTCTGAGTTAGACTTCCCCGAGTTCCTCACGACCGAAAGAATATTATAGGTTGAAGTTCAGAATGTCGTGGATAATTCTAGATGTTGTGACTTAGTCTAATCTGAGCCTTATGACTCCTCCTGTCTTGTGGTCAATCTTGCGCCATTCCCACTGAGTGAGAGAAATGTCCAAGAATACGAGGATGCTCCACCAAAAGAGGATGAAATCCAAGAGGTAAGTAACAAAGAAACCATGTCTTAGCTCTTTGATCTAGTAGACAATGGTCCAATAGATGAGGAGGAACCATATGTAGATGAGGTTCACATGTTCCACCAGAGAGCTACTCTATACTACCTTAGGAATAGACAAGTAGGATGACCTTTTATGATGTCCACTCCACCCAATTACTTCAACACTCTGCCTAACCCCAACGTTAGTAATAATCCCAGTCTTCATCATGTGCCTACTCAATATTTCACCAAGGATAGGCCCTCAAACTAGCCACTAAACTAGGCTCAAGGATAGCCCCAAAGTCAACCAAATTAGATAGAATCCCATCCTGCTAGCTTCACCATCTAGGAAAAGTCTTTGAAACTAAAATTGAGAAAGTGGGTGAATATGTCGTAGAGGAGTTTGAGAAAGTTAAGATTAGCTTGTCTACCTTTCATTTACTTAGGGTTCCTACAGTTAGGTATGCCTTCTTTAGGGTAAATAATGGAACCTCTTCCTCTAAGGCTACACAAGAAATACCATCCAAGAGAGTCTCATTTGAAGACCCTCCAAGTGAGCCTATCATCCAAAAAATTCATGGTAAAAAGAGAAATCCACCTCAAAATCAGTTGACGGGTAAGTAGCCTACAAAGGAATCAGATCAAAACAATAGGCAAAACCCCAAGGATTAGCCCTCTAGGCAAGCTAAGGATAAGGCTGGTGATAAGAACAAAGCTCAAGTAGCTCAGATGGATACACCTATGGGCCTCTTCCAAGGGAAGCTAGAAACACTGCCCTTCCTCACCACCATCTGGATATTTGGAAAGAATTTTCACAATTACTTGTTTGATTCGGGAGCATCAGCCAACATCATGCCCCTATCAGTATGCAAATATCTTAGGATTACTTCCACAACTTCAAGGAGAAAAGTGACTCAACTGGATAAAATAGAGGCTAACATAGTAGGGGAAATGAATCAGATCCCAATGTAGATCATTATAGATCCAAGAGTACAAGTCATAGACATCCAAGTTTCAGACATTCCTGACGCATATGGAATCATCCTTGGGTGAGACTTCACCTGAACGCTGAATGGATATGATGCAATAGATCACTCTCACATGTGGCTAGCCTGGAGAGGGTTACCAAATTAGATCTGTATAGATCAGGAACTCTATATGAAGTTCATGATTACTAGTATAATAAATCCAATGAGGTGTTGTTTGTTGAGACTGAGTTGGGGAACTACTCCCCCATCTCATATCAAGAAGAGTTGGAAGATTTAGGAGAGAGGATGGTTGCATAAGGCCTTTTGGTCCAATGTAGCCCTCCAATCAATTTCTCCCATGTGCCTCAGAGCATGGAAGTGCTAGTAGAACCTAATGATGAGGAGTCCCTTGAAGATGGCACTTTAGGATTACTAGATGAATTTTGAGACTTTATGGAAAAATGCATGCAGAATCAGCTTAGCTTGGGTGTGATAATGGATTTCCAAGAGCTCCTGCTACCTAATTGGTATAGGGTGCACAACGCTGCCCATTCAAAGCACAGATTTCCCTTGAAGAGGAGTTGACAATAGAGCAGCTAGCATTGGACATTAATCAACCAACATCTACCCAGAAAACCTCTGATGCAAGTGTGAAACCAAAGGATAGGCCACACCTCATTGGCCCTAAAGTCAAGGACTCACCTAAGTTTTGGACTCTATGCTTTGATGGGTCCAAATCCAAACAAGGAGTCAGTGTCGGATTCGAGCTTATCAGCCCTTTAGGTAAGACCTACTTTTTCACCCATAGACTTTAATTTTATTGCACCAATAATGTAGTAGAATATGAAGGTTTAGTACATGGTCTTTTAATAGCTTTAAGAAAGAATGTTAAGATGCTACAAGTTTTTGGTGATTCAGAACTAGTAGTCAAACAAGTCAAAAAATTGTACTCATGCCATGACATAAGACTAGCAAACTATAGGCATAGAGTCTGGGATCTTTTAGAGGGTCTAGATGCATTTAATATAGAGTTCATCCTACATTCTTAGAATCATATAGTTTATGCTTTGGCCCAAGCAACCAACACTTTGCAATCCCTATCCCTATCTGGACTCAAGAAGTTCACTATGGAGTTAGCCTCTACACCATCTGTGCCAAACAATATCACTCACTTCTAGGTATTCAACAATGATAAAGATATCCTAGAGTTCATCACCAGTTTTGACATGTTTGAAACACAAATAATTGATGAAGCTGATCCAGAGGAAGCTAAATTAGATATAGGAGTCATCAGCTTCAAAACCAACACTATTCCATGAGGTATGGTTCTACTTGAGCCCATATTTTATTTGGATCAGATTAGAGACCAGGACCAGCAAGCAAAGAAAGAGTCCATAAATAACCAAAGTGACGTAAACAACCTCAAAACAACCGAGGAAATAAAAAATGTTTTTATTCAAAAATTGTGTACTACAAAAGAAAAGAAAGGAATTGTGGATGCTTTTTAGAAGTATCACGATGTGGTGGCATGGAGATATGAAGAATTGAAGACCTATGACACTTCCATCATCACACATACCATCTCTCTCAAGCCCAATGTGTGGCCATTCTGACAAAGACAACATCCTATCAATGCCTTATTGGAGCCCATCATCTACAAAGAGGTACAAAAAATACTTTCAACAAGGATTATATTTCCAGTCAGGCACTCCACATGGGTGGCCAACTTGGTCCCGGTCAGGAAAAAGAATGGAGAAATCATATTGTGTGTGGACTTCCACAATCTGAATAGAGCTTCAGAGAAGGACAACTATCACATGCCTTCATTAGATGAGGCATTTTTAGATTGTCAATGGTTCACAAATGATGTCCTTTCTCAATGGATATTCCAAATACAACCAAGTCATGGTGCAGTATGAAGATCACCACAAGATAGAATTAACCACCAAGTGGGGAACCTTTGCATATAGAAGAATTCCATTTTGGCTCATCAATGCCGATGCCACCTTTCAGTGTGCCATTGACATAGATTTTAAAGAATTGATTGGAAAGTACATAATCATCTACATGGATGATTTGACCATGTTGTCAAAGAAACGGAGTGACCATGTCTCTAATTTGTGTAAAGTCTTCTAGAGGTTTTGAGAATTCAGAGTTTCTCTCAATCCGAAGAAATGCATCTTTAGAGTCACATAAGGGAAATTGCTTGGGTATGTTATCTTAGAATGAGGCATCTCCATTGACCCTCAACGCATCTAGTCCTTACTGAAGATTCAGCTTCCAGGCAGCAAGAAAGAACTCAAATCTTCACTGAGATTGTCAAGCCACTTAATGCTATGCTGAAGCAAGATGCTAAGATCAAGTGGACTCCAGAAGAAAAGAAGACTTTTGAGGAAATCAATAAGGACAATGTTGAGGCACCTGTCTTGGTCAACCCAGACTATCTGAAGCCATTGTACATTTATTCTTTTGCTTCAGGTCACTCATGTGTCAGCATTCTAACCCATAAAGATAATGAGGGAAATGATCACCCTATCGCGTTCATGAGTACTCCCTTGAAAGATGCTAAACTAAGATATCACAATGTGGAAAAGTAAGCATATGGTATCGTTAGAGGAGTTAAGAAGTTTAGGCATTACATCTTACACAATAAGGTGTTTTCCATTGCCCCTGATATTACAGTGAAGATGTTGCTTATGCAGAATGAGCTGGGAGAATGAAGGGCAAAGTGGGTTACCCTGTTGCAAGATTATGACATGGAGATTTAGCCCATGAGGCTAGTGAGAGGGCAATCAATCACCTGAATGATTATTAAGACAACAACTAATGCAGAACCTGAACTTACAATGCAACAGTACCAGCTTGAGGATGTTTCCATAGGGGAGTGGTACGATGACATAGTCTACTATTTGTTGAACCATAAGTACCCACCTCACCTGCAAGGAGCTCAAAAGTGTGCTCTTAGGTTGAAAAGTAGTAGCTACATGTTGCAGGGATCTATATTGTACAAGAGGAATCACAAAGGTTTCATTTTTAGATGCCTTAGCAAAGAAGAAGCCGACTGGGTTCTGAAAGAGTTTCATGAAAAGTATGGCACTGGTCATGTATTAGGCCCTTCCAGCACACATCAAATCTTGTGAGTAGGTTACTATTGGCTGACAGTCTTCAAGGATGCTCACAACCATGTTCATACATGTCACATATGTCAGACTGTCGCAACCAGTTCTAGAGGTGAGACCGTTCGCACAATGGGGTCTCGACTTCATTGGTCTAGTAAGCCCACTGTCATCTACAGGACATAGGTACATTCTAACTGCTTCTAATTATTGCACTAGATGCACAAAAGCCATTGCATGTAGACAATGCACAACTGAGGTGGTTATGAATTTTCTTGAAGGTTTTATATTAAATCATTTTGGTTGCCCCTATGCCTTAGTTTGTGATAATTGCCCTATGTTTTCCTTGCTTAAGTTTGCAAGTTGGACCTTTGATTATGGAATTGTCCTCAAATTCTCATCCAACTATTACCCCTAGGGCAACGTCCTAGCATTATCCACCAACAAGAACTTGATCACTATAATCAAAAAACTACTTGATAGGAATCCCAAGGATTGGCACACCCAACTCCATTTTTCCCTTTGGGTAGATCACACACGCCATAAGGCTGCCCTTGGTGATTCCCCATTCCATATTATTTATGGCCTAGAGCTTATATTCCCAATCCACTTGAAGATTCCCACCCTCTAGTTTATCAATAACTTTTACGAAGAGGGTGATCGTAGAGAAGCTCGATTAGTTGAGTTGTTGTATTTAGAAGAAGTGTGTGACTGTGCAATAGAATTTTTTTCCAAACATCAGGGTGTAGTCAAGAGATGGTTTGACCATCAAGCCAAAGTCAAGGCCTTTAGAATTGCATATTTAGTCCTATGTTGGGACAAGACCCACGAAAAGAAAGGGGGTATAACAAATTCAACAAGCTTTGGCTTGGCCCCTTTCAGATAGCCGAAATCCTTGGAGACAACACTTTCCACCTAAAGACCCTAATTGGCGAGGATGTCCCATTTCCTGTCAATGGACAACACCTAAAGCATTACTTCCAAGCCTGAGATCTTTTAGAGCTATTTCTATAAATACTTGTACATAGGTTAGTTTAGGTTTCTTTCGGTTTGCTTTTGTTTCATTGCTTGTATTGCTTCGCTTCATTTTTGCATGTTTCCCGGCTATTTTGTTTTGATGAGGGTGTTCTTCATTTCTGTTGCGGGTGTCATGCTTGTTCAACGAACGGTTCACTTTGTTGCTTGCTCTTAGTGTTCTTTGGCTAAATGTTCACTCTCAACCGTCAATCCTTGATAGCTACTGCAGAATGACTTCCTCATTTGAACTCTACCTTAGAACTCGACCCTTAGTTGAATCCTTTTACGTTCACCTCATATCTACCATCGAATGCATATTAACCATTTCCAAAAAATTGTACCTTAGCTATTATGACGGTTTAGTAAGCAAAAAATCTTAAGTCTGCTCCAGTGACCACTTTGGCTCCCAAACCCATTGTAGGCTTCAGTGCTTACATGATTGAACAAAAGAATAAAGTGTGAAAATAAATATCAAACAAAGAAAAGGAAAAGAAATTTTGAAATCAAGAAATTGTATGGGTGTGTGGGTAACTCTACCAGGGCTATGGACGCCCGGTTGGTAGTAGAGCAATATTTGTTGGATCACAACGATAACTTCATCAGGGCTAGGGATGCCTGACTCGCAATGGGGCAATGTCCAGGTTACTTTTGGTGTGGGACGATTCATATAGCTTGCTCAATTTGAATGATCGTTGTCTGTCATAGTTTCTAAGGAAAGGAATGAATTCATTGAACACACACTTCTGAGATGTTTCATAGGTTGGCTCAACTAAGGACCTTATTCTCCTAGTTCACTTTTGGAGGTCGGCCCCTATTCTGTGAAACCAAAGATTTTGGGTTTTGAATGAATACATATCCTTAGAACGCTCAAGAGCATTTTCTAATAGAGTCGCCATTTGTTGTGACTTCAGTACAAACGCCTCATTTAGAACGAGGACCCTCTCTTTCCCTTGCCTCGTTGAGTCACTTTTGTTGCTTTGTGTTCAAAATGGTCAGTAAGCTCTTAGGGATGTCGTCTTAAGTTGACCTTGTTTTTTCCCCCTCAAAACTTTTCAATTCTTTAGGTTCGCATATGGTGTTTTCCTTAGAGATTTAAAGTCAGCATCCTTGGGACTCATCGGACCTGCCCTGCTGGGCTGCCCCTCCCATAATTTTGTCGCCTCTTTGCTATCCCTCATGGCCATCCTTTAGTGGCATTGTTCCTATCGGGACTAGATCTCCCCAATGCCATCCTTTTATTGGTGAACTCTCAAGCGTCCTTCATTCGACGACGTTCCACCCAGTGGAACCCGAAGCCTTTAGTGTTGTTCAATCATCACCAAGCGATTAAACAACTATCCATCAATGGCCGCTAGACTGTTAGATCCATGTGATCCTGCGACTGGTCATTTTTAAATTGAAGTTCACCAACCTTTGGTCTTCCGTACTTGCATTAAATAGGGGCATTAAATTCCTTAACTTCTATAAATAGGAAAATTAGAGCTATCATTATCACTTTGTTAGTTAAGCAGAAAGAGGTCAGAACGATCTAGAGCCATCTCCTTGCGCCACCTCTGAGCCCAACGAGTGTTATCATCGATCCAATGTGTTTGCCAGCTGATTTGATCACTTCCTTCATTAGGTTCTTGAGGTGAGTTGGTTGTTCGCACCCCATTTCATGTTTTCCCTTGATTTTTAGTAAAATGAATGAATTTAAAAGAAGAAAACATATGTCCTAGATAGAGAAAAGCATCGCACCCAAAACCCATGTGATGGAAACTTGAAAAAACCATTCAAATCACCTACTAGACTGCTGCAGAACCTTGTCCTCCCAATGTCGTTCTTTGGCCAGGTAGTTCATGCTCTGTGGGCCCAAGCCTAATCATCGTTGTCGCGAACACTTGAAAACAAAGGTAACTTCTAGACAATAGACTTCGCTATCAGGTCCGCCATCGTAGGAGGACTTCACCCTCCTGCCGTCGAAACTTGGCAAAAACTCACAAATTAAAACTAAGCCCAACAAGCTTCTCGAGTCCACCACTGCGAGACTCCATCCCTAGGGTGCCGCTTATAGTCCACTTTCCCAAGCAGCAATCCAATCCTAGCCTTTTGATGCTTCGAACCCCAACTCCCTATTTGTCAGTTGACCTCATGCGCAAACAACTATATGCCCAATGCCCTCCAGGTCCTGGCTAGCAAACCTTTGTCTACGGATCACTGCAGTGACAACGCCATCTCTTATGGCTTCTAAGCAGCATCCTTCTGCTATTTGGGTCCTGGTTCTATGATGGTTGTCCAAAATCCAAAGAGGAAACTATCGAGTACTTAACCTCCTTCAAACCCCTGGTGTCGGGTCTCCATGATCTGGACTCCGTCCCACCATCGCCGTAGCTTTAGGGAAAATCGTATTGGTCCTCCCAGCTTGATGCCACTCTCAAATTTTGCAAATTTGAGATGCCCATTTCAAAATTTTGTCTCTGCATACTCAGAAGTGCACCTGACAAATCTGCATGAATGACGTACTTTGGAGGGTCATATTTTGGAGCCTGTTGATTTTCAAGCGAAACCCATTTACAAATCCACTCATGTGTCCTATGTGAGTATGCACGTTAATTTTTAGCTTCCCATGATGAGTTTTGTCAGGGTTTTGAAAAGTGAAGCTGGAGGGTTTTGACACTTTTTTGTTGTTTGCAAACTTTTAGTTTTGCAAAGTAGCCTCCTGTTTGAGCTTGCATTTTGCAACTGGTTGACTGTCAAGTCAAAATGATTGTTGATCTGCACTCTCCATACCAATATGCGCTCACATGTCAGTTTTCAAAGTCTCATGATTTGATTTGCTATTTTAAAAAAATCAAAACCAAATGCAATTTCTCCTATTTTGCATATGTATTTTTAGAAACCTTTCAAAGAGGTCAAATTTGACCTTCAATATCTTTTGATGGGAAATGAATCAAGAAAATTCCTCTTGTGCATGTTCTTAGTATACCAAAATTATCTACTATGTCCAATGGTAACTTGCCAGGAGTCGATTTGATATTTTTCCAACGAGGTGATTTGGTCAGTTTTAATTGGTTTTGAACTACATTTCCAGAAAAGTCCGAGAGGGCAACTTTGTCAATTAATAACTTTCACCTCATGACTCGTTTTACTAAGCCATCTTTTGCACTCCATTCTCGAGATGAATTTCTACACGACTGCAAGTTTTCATTGCCCTAGGAGGTCATTTCACTAGTTTCCCAGGTTGATTCCATGGCCAACTTGGCCAGTTTGACTCATTGTGCAAAAAGCCCAGAAAGCAAGTTTTAATTGCAACCCACTTCATTTTTTTCACCTCTGATTCATTCAAAAGAAAGTGGCAAGTTATTTGAGCATGAAAGTTGTTTGAAAATGATTTTTTTTTAGCCAGGCCCACATGGGAACCCGACACGCTTTGCACAAATTGCAAAGGGAAAGGTTGCCAATGAAGATCCAGACACTAAATTCAAAGAGCATAATGTATTTGAAGCTGGCATTGAGCATAGTATTTTAAATGAGGCTTTGAATGTACCTTTGAGACTTGAAATATATGTGAAATTTAAAAGAGGAGATATACTTTGTTTAGACATTGGATGTGAACAAAGGTTGCATTGTGAATGTCTTAGTTGGGTTGTCTGGTATAGATACATTGAGACTGGCTTATGAAAAAGATAATCCAAGGGATCTTGCAACTTTGTTGAAGGCCCACAACTGGAGGTTGAAAATTCTCTGTCTTGCTACAGATATTACTAAAGTATTAGAGATGAAATCAAGTCAATATTCTAATGTACATTCCATACGAAAAGAAATTGGTGAGAGTGAAACTCCAACACATTTTGACATCCCCACAATACTGTTGGACCGAATGTAGTGTTTGCTCTTTATAGTTACATGTCATATTATTATTAAACAGTTCATTTTACCAGCTTCTACATTTGATCTCAGACATAGTTGATGAACCACGGCTTAAGCTCCCAATGAGAAATAGTTTTTGCTAAATGAAGGGTTCGATCTGGCAAATGTTCACTATGGAGTGAATGTGTATCAATACTATTTTGATGATATCTTTTCAAGGGAAATTTGAGACCAAGGAGGATATGGCTCTGAAGCTAGTAATAGAGGAGAAGCTACAAAGATTTCTTTGGAGGAAACAAGTGAATTGTTTAACAGAATGCCTCCAAGTGACATTAAGTTTATGAAATGCTTTGAGTATGGCGCAACAAACAAGTTGAGGGGAGAAAAATGTAAAGGAAAGAAGCTACTGCAATGCCAGTAAGAGAAGACACATCTGCTAATAAGAAAACCCCAAATAATGTGCACCCAGGGCACGCATCATGGAGAGGCCGTAGATTTGGGGCATTAAAACAAAAGAGGAATTTCTTGAACGCCATTGTAGCTGGTATGCAGCCATTACAGTGGAATTTTGTCAAATGTATGTGTAAAGAGAAAGCTTCAGAAACTTCAAATGTATATTGGCAAGAGAAACCAGCGCGCCAAAGCATAACACATAAAATGAATTATTAAAAGGCTTTAATAACTTTCAAACAAATGCAAATAGCAGATTGGCTGCGTTGAAAAGGCATGCCATGGGAAGGGCAGCCAATGCGCAGAATGCATTTGTTGAAAAGGCTGTAGAAACTCTAAAGCAAATGAGAAGCACACATAATAGGACAAGGGCAGCGCAGTTGGGAATGCCTACTGGTAGGGTGCGCACCATATATTTGTTGAACGAACTTTAATAACCTTCAAGCTAATGCATTTGGCATAAAAAAAACCGTGCTCACTGAGAATGAAAGCATATAAAATGTATTTGTTGAAAAGCTTTAGAAAATTTATGGCAAGATAAAAAGAGAGAGAGCAACTACCACCATTGTCCAAAGTGGAAAGAATGCCAAGAAATGGGGGATGCCAAAAGCAGATGTAATCCCATGGAATGCCATGATAACAACATACGCATTGAAATGAATTTGTTGAAAAGGCCACAAAAATTGAAGAATGCAAGGCGTGCACTAAATAACAATTCAAAGCTGTACAATTTTTTAGCAAATGCAACTACGCCATGTTTGCAGCAATGCACACAAGTTGATGGTGCAGGAAATATTAACCCTCAAGAAAATGTAGTTACAACGCCTAGAGTGAAAATGTAACAATATTGTTTGAGGAAATGTTATCTTGAATATAACTTATGCAAACATTGATGTTGCAGACCGAATGCTTATCCAAGGAGGCGCCAGTATAAAAGTCCTGTATATGGAAATTCCACGTCAGTATGGTGAGGTGAAATTCCATATGCAAATGCTAACAAAGCTTCAGAAACTTCAAATGCAACTCACAGAAGAAAAGCTAAATTTCACACAACAAAATGGAAATGGAATGCCATGCACTAGCAGACGAGGGAAATGTATTCCTGTGCAAGAATTGGTGACAACATAAGCCAAGTGTATAAACTTGATTAGAAACCACAAACAATGTGGCACAGAGACTTGGATGACTGTGAGAGGGAAGGCGTGGTCCAAAGCTGCGCAGCAAGAAGAGGCTGTAAATTTTGTGTTTTTTTTCATAAAGGAGGGATTCAATGAATACATAAAAAAATAGAGATGAGTTCCTTTTGAAATGTGATCCGAGTGAATGTTGCGAATGCAGACACACAAAATGGACCTCTATGAAATGCAGCCACCATGAATAAAATGAAGTTGCAGAATGAAACGTGAAGGATGAAATTAGGGCAACAACAAGGAAACAGAAGAAGATCAACGGTGGAGAAAGGAGATGAGAATGCAGCTTAATCTCATCCATCCCCCGCCATCTCGCTGCCTAAAGATGCATGTTGGTTAAGGCCGTGGGGTGAGCAAGAATACAACACGTCGTGGTGGGCATGGGAAATAATGAAGGCTTGGTAACTTAGTCTTCTAAAGTTTTCATTTTTTCTTTAAAAAGAGAAGGCATTTAAGGAGGATTTAAATTTTTCCCGTGTGAAAGCATTGAGATGTGGGTAAATCCCCACCCTTCCTCGCTAGCTCGCAGGTTGAAAATGCAAGAAGGTTAATTCCTGCGTGATCATTGACAACGTGCCACGTGATGGGTGTGGGCCCAGGCAAGTGAAAGACACGAGAAACTTTGCTCAATGCATTAATTAAAGAGGCCTTCAATATTATTTGAAAAGCATATTCTTTCCCCACGAGCTCGTGGAAGCGAAGGGTAGGCCCATTATTCCTAGTGGGATAAGTGAGAGGAAGGAAAGAATGAGGTGGGCCTGACAACAAATAAAGGCATGGGTAAATTTTAAGAGGTACACCGGACAGTTTAATTTTTCATTGGCTTTTTACAAAAGAAAATATTTTAAAATTTAAATATTTGCCCGGGGTTCACAAATTTAAATGCCTTCATTTTTAAAGAAAGAAAAAACAACAAAAAAATTTAAAGATGAAGGGCTCCATAATATCAAAAGGGTAACATATTTTAAAGATGCAATTTGGTGCACGGGTAAAATATTTTACCAAAGAAGTGAGCAAATATTTTGAGTGAAATATTTAAAGTCTTGTATGCACGTGAAATTAACAGGTAGGGTGAATATTTTACACATAGATGACAAAAAAAATGAGGCAAACATTTACTGGAGTGAAAATGTGAGTAGCGCAGGTAAAATTTGGTTTGCAGTGAAATGCCCGAGTAAACTTTTAAAAGGGGGGAAAATAAATTAACTAGCACTTGCACTCCAATGAGACGCAATAATTATGCTGATAGGCTGATTTTGTTTAGAAACGCCAAAATACAAATACGGAAAAGTTTTGTGGGGCCCAACGGTTGAAACATTTGTAGGCAATATGGTGGTCGGAGCTTGGGAGTTTGAACCTTTCCAGATTAATATTTTGTCTAGATGTAGTTTGTGCAGGCTATTTAGGTGTGGGCAAGATTATACAACACATTCTAAGATTTGATTTGGTCTGTGTCGGCTGTTTAGGTGTGGATGGGCTTATACAACACATTCTAAGATTTGTTTAACTAAGATTTGATTTGTTTAACATTTGTTTTAATGTGATTTAAAATTTCTCAAATAGATCTAATAATGTGATTTAAAATGAACCACTGAACCACCTAATCAAATTAAATGTGACAGAATCAAATTGAAATCGAGAGTCTTGTTTAAACCAAAATTCAAGATTTACATTAAAAAAACTCACAAAATTTCCAAAAGTTTGACAAGCAAGATCTAAGATCAATGGAATTTCTTACAAAATCAAATACAATGACGAAGTAACAGATAAAATAGCTTTAATTACATGGAAATAACAGGCTCACAAACAACATTCTTGACAAGTACATATCCTTTTTCCAGAAATTGCAACTGACCATTCTCTTAAAACAAAAGACAAATATCGCCATAGTATAACACAGAACAGAATAGGCTCGAAGAACATTCTCTAAGAATGGGACTTGAAGGGAATGGCGTGGATGATGAGTTGGTGGTAAATAACAGCAAGAGCAGTGCCAAGAAAGGGTCCCACCCAGAAAATCCAGTGATCATCCCAGGCATGGTTCTTGTCATAAATGATGGCAGCACCAAGGCTACGAGCAGGGTTGGTACCTGTCCCAGTTATCAGAATCGTGGCCAAGTGGACCAAAAACACCACAAACCCTATCAGTAGAGATGCCAGGACTGGCACGTGCGAGTCCCTGGCGCTCCGCTTAGCATCTGTGGCAGACAACACAGTGTATACCAGCACAAATGTCCGCACTATTTCAACCCCCAACCCATCTCCCTTTGTGTAGCCATGCGCCACCAGATTCGCCCCTCCTCCCTCTACATCATACATGCCCTTCTCAAACCCTTCCACTACCCCTGCTCGATAGATGGCCCCCAGGCACTGGCATATCATGTACAGCAATACCCTCGGCAAGGACACTTTCCTAGAGAGGAACAGGCCAAAGGTGATTGCGGAGTTTATGTGGCCCCTTGATATGCCTGTTGTGCAATAGACGAGCGCAAAGATCATCCCTCTGAAGGCCCACGCAATGCCCTGCACACCCACAGACTGGCACATGTTGGGCGACTTCTTTACCTCCATCACTATGAGGATTGTAATGTAGAGAAATAGAAAAGTGGCCACAAACTCTACTATTCCGGCCCTCTAGAAGGACCATGATGTAAGCTCCTCTGGCTCAAATAGGGGAGCAGGGGCTGCTTCCTTGTAGTCCTTCTCTTGCGTTTGCGCAAATGTGCCTAAGGCCTACCTCTCTGAGTATTTGCTTGCTCCCACCTTCACATCTTCTTCCCTACCAGCCATTGTTTTTCTTACTGCTATTCAAAAAATAGATTAATGCTAAGGATTGTTACACCTTTGTAATGGAAGCTGGTGGCAAAGCGAGAGCTAAGTAAAATCTCACAATATATCAACTATAAATGCAACCTAATAGTAGATGTGTGCCAATCTAATGCATTAATGAGCGTTACATTACAATCTTAAAACATGTCTGCTGAAGTTAAACGGGCCATGGTAATTGCCCTACCCAATTTTCTCTGAGTTTTGGATTGGAAAAACTCAAAATAATTGAGTTATAACTCAAATTTACATGGATTCTACTTCTCTTTCTACAGTGAAAGTCTTCAAGGAAGCATGGTCATTCACAGGGATAATATTGCTGAACACTTCAATTCAAAATATAATGGTATATCAGGTGTAAGGATTAAGATCCAATAAGTGTGTATTTATCCAGTCACTTGGCAGTTGGCATAAATGTTCAGTTCAGAATGGTTTGTTCAAAGGGCGTCCAATATTCCCCTAATTTCAAGAATGATCAAACTGAAACCCACAATGTTAACTATTAAACGCTGTAAAAGATATATCAGTACTGTTGGAAGCCATTCTCTTACTATTATGCCATTAGTATTCATCTGATTGTCATCCCACCGAAAAGGAAACATAGAACACCCAAATGGGAAAAAGTAAAGCATTTTTTTACCAAAATAAAACTGCTAAAAACCATGCGAAATAATTAAAGATCTGGATTAGAAGATACATGGTATTTTACAAGGAAAAACCCATAATGATAGCAAGAATCCACTGAAAAACCACTCATGAAATTAAGATTTTGAATCCAATAAGTACAACATTTTTCTGAACAAAGATGCCCAAAACATTAGTGAAAGATACATAGAATAGGGTTTAAAAAATACATCAGTGGATGGAGTATTCTATATCTTTTTGTTAAGAGTGTCCTTGTAACGCATGAGGGACTCTAGGTGCTGCAACATGAGCTGCTACTTGAACTTGTTTATGAAGTCATTCGCCTTTCCATCAACTCCATCAGTAGTTGGGCCATCAGCGACCGCTTCTTCTTGGAAATGTTCAAGAGGAGGAAGAGGCATTTCCTTTGCCGCCACCGCCCGAGCATGGCTAGTGAGCTCAAAAGTCTCATATTTATTTATCTTCCCAAGCAGAGGTGGCAGAGGCGGGTGCAGATCTAAGAGCGACGTTGAATCTAATTTGCTCCATCCAAGCCCAATCTTCACATTCCCTGTTCTCTATGATAACCCAGAAGCTCCGGTGCTGCTCTATGCTGCCTTGCTTAGTTTTTTTTTCTTTGCAATCACTTCCTTTTCCTCTTCTCTGTCTACCACATTGTCCTCTGCCACTGCTTCCCGCGGCTTAGTCCATGCGACCACCTCTGCCTAATCATTTTCCCTCCTATAGAAAGACATCAATGGCAACCTATTAAGTAGAGAGGTGGCCCTCTTGAGGGCATTGCAATCCTCATTGTTATTGTTGTTGCCAAGCAAACGAGAACTACCTGCAATGGTGTTGATAACAATTGAGGAAGCTGGGGGCTTTGGTCTCTACGGGGGTTCCTGGTGGGGTTTCCAGCGTCTGACTATAGGAAATCTTGGTGGGATTCCCCCACATAAATAGCCTATAGGCTAAATATTGCCCAGTGCAATATTTAATTGCTTCTATTCTAAAGTCAAATATTTAAAAATGGGTGAATGTAATTTGCACGTGAGATATTCTTTGCTAGAGAATAAAATATAAAAGTGAGACATTCTCTTTGTTGGGCATTAAAATACAAAGTGAAAGCATGAGATATTTTATAAAGTGAATTTATTCACTTTATAAACAGACATTATGTGCTGGAAAATAAATGTGCAGCCACAATAAAGAACAAAAAAAGAAATAAAAGCTTTTCATAGGAAAACAAGGCAGAGATATTTTCTTTCAGCTATTGGTAAATTGGGAATTCCTCACATGGCAAAAATTTCAGTCACTAAACAATAGATGAAAAACGTAGAGTTGGAGGGAAACTTTGTTGGTGAAGAGAGGTGAGAGATTCTTTGAAAATGTGTTGATCAACAGGAGAGAGACTTCCAGATGGAATCTTTGGATTATTCTTCTGCAATCTTCTATTTTTCTATATCTTCTCTTCTTCTCTCAATTGTAAACGGTTTTTTAGGTTGAGTTCTATTCTGAATTCAGGTATGGGGCTGGGTAGATAGATAAAGGTTAAAATTCTGAGTCATTTTTGTGTCTGTAAACTGTAAATTCATATTTCATGAGCAAATATCAGCTATTTTGTGAAGGGAACTCGTGAATGTCTTCAAAGTGTTTGGACATTCATGATTATCTTCAAATTGTCTCTAGATCTATATATTTCAGTCATTTAAATTCAATAATACCAAGTTATCTTTGAGCTTGGCATCTCAATTTCATGAGATTTTTTAATCTATTTATGGGTTTGTTTCAATGAAATGGTTAAATACTTTGAACAGATGATTGTGATTAAAGTGTCCAGGTTGGATCTAATAAGGAGAATTTGGTTGATAACAAAAGAGGATATGTTGGTGTAATACATTAGTAGTTTAAATCCACTAGTTGAAGTCTATTTTCTGATGAAGTTTTCTTTATGAATTTGACTCTATGACCCAAAATTAGGCATTGATCTGTTGTTCAGCTTGATGCATCTCAAAAACAATTCTTAAACTCTAAATCATTTTAAATCCCTATTGTTTGGTTGAAGTATTATGTTGTGTTCTACCTCCCAATTATTGAGTTAGTGTTAATATACCAAGAACTTAGCCAAATTTGAGGCTATTAATGCTTTCCTTGGTGTCTTTTCATTGGGATTTATCTGCTTTAAAAAGCAATTTTTGTGTGTATGTGAATTAAATTTTGGGCATTGTATAGGTTGACCCACCTTGGTTCTGTAGAGCCAGGAGTGCAAAAGATCTCGGTCTTTGATTGAATCTTGTCAGTTGGCCAAATCAACCTTTGAGGCTGAGCATAAGGCATTGGCTAAGTCTTTAGGATTCAATTGATCTATTGATATTTGGAACACCAATAGAATAACGACTCTACTAGGGAGAATTTGAGAAAAAATTGTTTCAAGAATCTAGTCTTAAGAGTCATTTGAGTTTTATATAGTCATATTATTGTTTTCCATTCTAAATTTAGTTCAAATATTGAAGGATTTCAAGCTTGGAGAAGAAATTTGTTGCAGAACCTAAAAATTTTCATGATTAGTGGTGCTTTGCTGGTGAAAGGAACTCATAAATGAATTTACATGTGAAAGAAAATCATGCTATTTGATTTTCAGTCCTCTAAGAAGAGAGGTTGGGACTTTTTCAAGAAGAACCTATCGAAGAGGTGAATACATATCCATATCTATAAATATTTCCAATCAAAGGAACAATTTGTAGTAGTTGCAATGTTTCCAAGTATTCTTCACCTTTGGTTTTCAAGAAACTCTTGTATGAAAGCCATATTTTAACTTCTTAGGAGAAATTTTGATTCCCTATTGAGTGAATTAGCACTGAGAGAGGGAAAGGATTGTAAATTTAAGTTTGCACACTTCCATTTGCTGGATTTGTGGAATGTAATTGTAGTTCCATTGAAATAATTATGTGTAGTGCTCAAATATTTCATAATTTGGATGGTTAGAATGCATTTGTATATCTTAGGGATTTCCATCCATTTCTATTGTCATATATTTCAAGTCCAAGTTTTCATTATGTCAACAATTGTTATAGTAATATTTCATTTGGTCATGAATGACATTATACACAATTAGTGAGCCTTGATTTGCAAGTATCCATGGATCATCAAGGTAAATTAGCCATACTAGTGAACACCTTGATTTGGCTTGTCAAGAAGTGTCAATAGTCTAATAATTCTCAAGCATCTAACACCCCAAAGTGCAAGAATCCAAGAGTTAATAAGCCTAGGTTCAATCCTAAATGGAATGTTGTGTTTGAAATAATACTTAAAGAAATGGATAAAAGGCATCGGATGTTTCAACAAGCACAGTTAAGAGACAACCATACTATGTCCACTTGTCAAATTGTTACACCATTTGTTAATTCCTTTGATCCATTGTATGCTCAGCTAGATTTTTCATGGGTTGATTACAAGGTTGAAAGTATGTCAACTCAACTTTATAAGAAGATGCCTAGATTTCATGGATACAATGTTTGTGAAGATGTGCATGTCACATGTTTTTCTAGTTTCATGGATAAACATTCATTTGTATATTAGGATATGTTGATGATATTTTTTGTTAGATCTCGTGAAGCAAGAGCTCAAGATTGGTATTTGAGTTTTCCTAAGAAGTCTTTACTTGCTGGGATAATTTAGTGGCTGCTTAAAGAGAATAATATTCAAGAGACCCTTTAGACCTTGTCATGAGGTTGAAGGAGATTAGGAAGCAAGATGAAGAGTCAAGTGTTGATTTCAGTCATATATTTGTTTTTCCTTGTCACTAATCCTAGAACAACCTACAAAAGGATATGTGCAAGATTTGTGCAAGATAAGAAGGATGCATCATCAGATGATGAGGAAGTTGTCTTTGAACAACCTATAGAAGAAATGTGCCCAAATGAGAATCAATAGCCAAGTTTTCCAAGCCAAGAACCTGAAGAGGAATATCAATTGGAATTACTCTTTGGAGAAGAGATATGCAATCAGCAATGTGATGATATAGTTGATCAAGTCAATCCTACATGTGATGAATTTAGTCTTGATACAAGTCTCCATAATAAGACATTGGAATGTGTTGATTTGAGAAGTGCCCTTGAGGAGGCCAACTTATCAGCTGTAAATGAAGATGTGATGAATTTCAGTTTGAAAGATCAACCACAAGTAGTTGTAATGAGGAAACCATTGATGATTTTTACCTTGAAAGTGAAAATATTTGTGCCTACCCTCAAGAGGATGCAAATGATAAACTCAATGAGGACACCCAGTCCAATGTCGAAGTACAAAGAGATGTGGATTATTTTTATGACAGCCAAGTAGTGAGTAACAATGAACAAGTGGACAACCTATTCATTGTGATTGGTTGTGACCATGCTTATGATAATGTTGTTAGCAATTCAGTCTCCTATGATTGGGGAACCCCTGTTTATGATCAACCCATTGAGCTTTCAGATTTTGAAGATGATAACATCATGGGATATCCTGATTTGCAATTTGATATTGCACCCAATTCAAGTGAAGGTCAAGAAGAGGAGTTGGTTGAAATAATAGATCAGATAGTTATCTATTGATTAGTGAACAAATTTCAAATCTATTGACCACTGAATATAAAAAATGTACACATATAGATGACTCTTAGTTGTTTTGTGCTACTCCTATTGTCTTTGACAGTGATGATGGTCTTCATTGTGCAAGGTATGATGCATGTGTTTTTGATTCTCCTTCCAATGATGAACTAGTTGATCATGATGATAATGATGATAATGATGGGGATGAAGACAAGTAGCCATTTGATTGAAATGATGCATTGTATGATGAATATGATAGTGTACATGCTGATGCAAACTTAGAAATTTGTTTTGATGAGTTTGAAGCAATAGATGACCATGAGGATTGCATATCCAATGAGCCATGTTTTGAAGATTGTAATGCCAGTTTGAACAAGCCTTTGTTGACTTGAATGAGCCTAGGCATGAGTCTTTTCATCAGAATATGAATGATGATTTCAATAAGAAATCATATTTTCTATCTAAAGTAGAATTGCTCATTGTTGAGCAAGCTTATGATACTAAAGATTATGCCTTGTGTTCAGAAGATGACCATATGACTACAAATGATGATGAGTTAGAAATCTCTGATGACTCTCAATACCAACATGATGAAGAACAAGAACAAAGTGTGCCAATGCATGAGTGTATCTCTCCACATACACTCAGAGATAGTTTGCATGATGTGCGAGATCTTCTGGTGAGTTCTTGTAATAGTTTCACTTTTGATGTGCAAACTAGTAATCAGATTGAACCTGATTGTACTAGCCATGTAGCAGAATGTGAGTGCTATTTTTGTTAGCTGGGAGAATTTTTCACCAAGTGTGGCAATGTGCAAGATACTGAAGAGAATTATTTTTCAGCTTAAGGATGATTTATATGATGAATATGATCAGTTGTTTCCATAGGATGATCAACATTTTGTAAGTGTGCCTGAATTTTAGATGCATAGTGATGATGAACATGTTGATGATGTTGTATATCATTGTCCGATTGGAGGTAACAACATGTTTAATCAGGTAGATGGTTGTGATCAAGCTATGCTTTCATATGGTCTTGATCACCATTTTCAAATGTTGTCACTCGATACAAAATCAGAGAATGAAGAAAGTGACAGTGATGTGGCATATTTTATTTGGTTTCCATTTGATGATAAAGCCAAACATAGAGCAAGTTTCCACTTGCATGGAGGTAGGCTAATACTTGTGTTTGCAGAGGTGCAGTCACTAGTGTTGTTATGGTTTGACATAGGCAAGCATGAGTTGAGGGAGATCAACTCCTTTTACAAAATTGTGTTTGAAAGAGGTAAATGTTGACTCCCACTTTTCATTTGGTGGCCTGGGGTCACTAGATGAAGTTGAAAAAGAAGATGAATAAATGAGTAGTTTGAAGACACTTGATGGACTCAGTATTTGGTCTACTCGCCAAAGATTTAGAATATTGCTATGCCCACAGGGGGCATACATCCCCATTCAGAGCCACCGATGGCACTCTCAAATTTCACAAATTTGAGATGCCCATTTCAAAATTTTGCATCTACACTTTGAGAAGTGCACTTGACAAATATGCCTAAATGACCTATTTTGGAGGGTCATGTTTTGGAGCCTGTTGATTTTCAAGTGAAACCCATTTGCAATCCCACTCATGTGTCCTATGTGAGTATTCATATAAATTTTCAGCTTCCCACGATGAGTTTTGTTAGGCTTTTGAAAAGTGAAACTAGAGGGTTGAAACACTTTTCTAATGTTTGCAAACTTTCAGTTTTGCAAAGTAGCCTCCTGTTTGAGCTTGCATTTTGCAACCGGTTGACTATCAAGTGAAAATTATTGTTGCTCTACATTCTCCATACCAGGATGAGATCACATGTCACATTTCAGGGTCTCATGACTTGATTTTCTATTTTTAATGTAAATCAAAACCAAATGCAATTTCTCCTATTTTGCACCTACATTTTCAGAAGCCTTTTAGAGAAGTCAACTTTGACCTTCAATATATTTTGATGGGAGATGAATCAAAAAAATTCCTCTTGCGCACCTGCTCAGTTTACCAAAATGATCTATTGTGTCCAATGGAAGCTCGCTAGGAGTTGATTTGATATTTTTCCAATGAGGTGATTTGGTCAATTTTAATTGGTTTTGAACAACTACATCTACAGAAAAGTCTGAGAGGGAAAATTTTCCAATTAATAACTTTCACCTTGTGGCTCATTTTTCTAAGCCATCTTTTGCACTCCATTCTCGAGATGAATGTCTACACGCCTACAAGTTTTCATTGTCCCAGGAGGTTGTTTGACTAGTTTCCCAAGCCGATTCCAGGGCCAACTTTACCAGTTTGACTCATTGTGCAAAAAGGTTAGAAAGCAAGTTTTAATTACAACCCACTTTATTTTTCCATCTCTGATTCATTCAAAAGGAAATGGTGAGTTATTTGAGCATGATTTTTTTTGTAAAACAAAATTATTTTTATGCGGGACCACATGGAGACCTGACA
>VDFB02345640.1:0-183154 GCA_007258455.2 Sequoia sempervirens | reverse complement strand
GATGGATCTCTTTGGGGAAGAAAAGGCTAGAAGAAAAAAATTCTATGAAGAAGAAACAAGGGAACGACCAAGCAGTGGTCATCTTACCTTCCTTCTATCATACGATAAATTCAAGAGGGACACATAGTCAGTATTCTCAATGTTGGCCTAGGTTTTTGGTCTTGACAGTGATGCTCGGGTTCTTCCTTTTCAGTTTGGCTTATCCTTTGTTCTAAAGAGAGAAAAGAACCAGAGGCACTATTATTTTTCTGAAGTAATAGCTGGAAACATGTTGAACCAGCTAAAGAATTATAGGACTGATTCCAAATTCAAGTATTCATCTTTCTTAGCTTATTTGGTTTTGCATCAAAATTTTGAATGGTTGGGGAAGAATTTACCAGTATCTAGGCTAGATGAAATGGGTTGTCTTCAGCCAATTTCTGTGTGGACCCATATACTTTCCAAAATAGGGGAATATTATGGGTTTATGGATTACTTTTTGAGGACGGTGCTCCAAGAATTTTTGCCTCGCCCTATGGGCCATTTCTCTCCTAAGGTTCTATAATGGATGAGAATCTTGTCAAACCTAGTGGATTATTTCCTGGGCACAAACTTCACATTTATTAGATTCCACGGCTTTCCTGATGATTCTTTTCAACTCCCCAGATTTGTGATAGATAGATTATTCACGTTAGAGGAATTCCATCAAGTGACCATTGTTGATGAGATCTATGGCACTGGAAGAAAAAAAATGAAGTTATATTCGATCCTCCTCGATATTGCTAATAGTTGAGTATCGCTAACAAAGTGATTTTGTGAAGAAGAGCTCAAGCATCTATTGGTGGTCTTAGGCATGGTCCTCATCTATGATAAGTGGGATTACAACCCATGGGAACTTTACAGCATGAAGCATGAAGAGCAAGAATACTTCGAGAGGAGGAAGAACCTGACTCGAGAAAGTGTAGAGGTATACATCGATTTGAAACACATTCCTTTCAAGCAACTAGAATGGCTAAGCTTTTAAACACCAAAGGTACCGTATAATAGGAACCTTCCAATAAATAAATCCATCAATACACAGCCAAAGAAAAAGGCTTGGTTGGAAAGAAAGAAGGAAAATTTATGAAGGTTCTGACAAGAGTTGCAATGCCTCAACCTTCTTGTCAGACAATTCCCATAGGATGAGGATTTTGAGGATATTTATGATAAGGAGGTCGACACTGACAACAATAATCTGGAGACTAGTGATGAAATTGATGTGGAACAAGCTCCATGTCAGGCTTCCCAACCTCTTGAATCTGACAGTTGGAGGGATTTGAGGCAAACAGATTCACGAGCTCTGTCCTCCTCTAGTGCCTAGAGTAAAGGGAAGAGACCCCAATAGTCCACAAGAGCGTCATCCATTGTGGTCATCAAGAGCCAAGTTTTAGAGGGGTTGGTGGCCAAGAGATCAGAGCACTTTAGTTCTATTCATGAGAAGAGAAGGTGGGTCGAAGATCTAGGCATATCCAACATGTTGATTTGAGGAGAAGAAGAAGTGGAGTCTACCCTTCTAGGATGTGTCGACTACTGTGGTTCAGGTAAGTTTCACTCCATCTCTTCTTCATGTTTCTACATCTTTGATCACCCCCTTACTTCCTCCCCTAGAAAGGAATTATCCAACCTTAGGCCCTGACCTAATAGTCCCAAATACACCCCCTCCTATTCGTGATGAAATCCTTGAAACTACCCATGTTGAGCGAGCATCATCCACTTCGATCATTGTTGACTCTTTGATCACCCTGTCAAGGCCCCCTCTTGAAAGATTCGAGACATCCATGTTGACCCCCATTCCTGATCCATCAACTTCCAAAAAAACACTTTTCTGCCCAACTGTGTCTCTATTCACCCCTACTGGAAAATATCATGTTCAGTCTCAGCTAGGTGTGCCACCCTTTTCCATGATAACACTCCCTTTCACCTCTCTGCATGCTCATACATCTAAGGTCTCCCCCTCTGTTACCCTTTTTGGTTTCCCTCCCGGTGCCCCTATTGGAGCACAAAATTTTGACGTCCCTCAAACCCTCTAGGATCATTTCAATGCAACCAAGTTGGCCTGACGAAATGCTAAGCAAAGATGACTATTGAAGAACATTGAGTTGTCGGCTACCAAGAAAATCAAGGCTTGTTACAATGAGGAGCTAAATTCTCTCTTGATCAGCACCATGATGCCACTCAGGGCTAAGCCCATGGGGAAATTTTGGATGGAGGATTACGACATCTCAACAACAATCCTAGATCTAAATGAAACTCATCCACACGACAAAGTGGTCTTAGCTAAGACCACCCAGCAAATGGTTTATGCAAACTATGAAAGGCTGGGTAGAAAGTTAAAAAAGTATGAGACAGAGTCGGTTAATGTAAGGGAAACAGTGGGTAGACTACAAACTGAAATCAAGACCAAAGATGCTGAAATGGCCTGCATAATATAGATTCAAGGAAATCAAGGGGAAACCTTGAGGTTGCTTAAAGAAGCATAGAGTGAACAAAATCGGCCAAATGTCAAGATTGAAAAATTGAAGGTTGACCTTGCCACCCAACATCATACCAACATGGAGTACAAAAGTACTCACAAAAACTTACAGAAAGAGTTGGACAGTTTCCAATCTTAGGCTTCTGACAATGTTGGGAAGGCATAAGAAGAGGTAGAAAGATTGAAGCTAGAGAAACAAGATACCATGTCCACATTGTAGACCCATGACCTAGAGATATGAAGAATAAGCTCTGAGCTGGTGAACACTCTCAAGGAGAAAGATTGAATTGAGGAGAATGCAAGAACCAAAGAGACTCATCTCAATCAGGAGCTAGATATTTCTCAAATGATCAGGTCTCTCTCGCTGCTAAAAAGATTGGTATCTTCACACTAGGAGTGGATTACAGCTGTGGTTCTTGTTCTCAGGCCTGTTTTTAAATTCTTGAGGGATGTCCAAGAAATAAATAGAAAAATTGGCTCAATGGCTTATCACATTCTGCAGACATGTGACTCTCGAGTGGCAGAATCATAAAGTTTCATTTCCATCCTTTGTGTAGCTTCCGACAAGGTTCAAAAAGATGCCAAAATTCTTGACTAAAGAATCGCTTCCATTAAGGCAAGTGATATTGTCAACTCCCACAAGGTCGCCAAATAATGCAAAGATTTCCAAATGGTGTTGGCAAGGATTGTTGAAGAGATCAAAAAAGGATTTCAATGTTTTGATCAATTATGGGCTACCTCCCCTTTTCTCCCCAGACGGAGATGTGCAAACAATAGAATAGATTACAAAATCCATAAAAAAAAGGATCATACTTCTACAGAACTCCCAAGTTTGATCATGACGCATGCAACTGATGAGATTGAGCATGACACTTTTTTCCTTTCTCATATTTATACTTACCTTGGAGTGGTTACTGCAAGGTGGGGGGTCATGTCTTTCAAAGAATTCTTCTAGCTTGACCAAGCATAAAGGCTCATGCATAGTATTCCCTTACCAACTGAAGTAGAATGGTAGGTGTAGCACTCCTCCTTAATCTTTAGGAATTTCTAAAGATTTAGGTTCATACCTCCACAAGCGAAGGCCCCTGTGAGTCACTAGAATTGTAAAACATTTTTCTTTTCCTTGGTCTTTCGATCTTCGGCTCCTTTTATTTTGGCTGTACAAATGTTCAAAACAATGAACGGGTAGTAAGAAAGACGGGAAATACACCATGTGGTGGCTATACGACTTTATTTTTATCATTTTCCTTTCGGAGGAGGGCTGAGGACATGAGTCAACATGGCAAAAGTTTTCTCCAAAAACATTTTTCAGAAGACATAAGATCTCCGACCATGTGATGTGTCATCTCTTCACTACAGGAGGACTGTGTCTCTTATGAGATGATATCTTCTAGAGTCTATCAGAGCTTGTTGGCCTTTCTCTTCTTGTTTTTTGGGACAAAATATTTGAGTTAGTGCCTCAGGGTGATGTGATTGGTTAGCTAAATTATTTTGCTAGGCTGTTGTTATAGGATTTGATCATTTACGAGCCTCTATCTTTGTTAACTAACTAAAGGATATTAATGCAGTAGTTGGGAATTAATGAGCAAATATCATTGTGACCTAACCAAGGATCTATGATCAGATGGAAAACTATCAAGTATCAACATCTAGCAGCAATTACTTTTGTGTTGAGGCGGTGTGTTTCTTTCTTTGCAGTTATAAAAGGAGGGCAACGACACAATGAGGGGTTGGATTCCAAGTTATAGTTTCTTTGTGAAGAAATTTTTATTTAGTTTTCTTAGGGTTTTAGAATTATTTTTAGAAGCAATTTGCATAACTACTTTACTTTGGCATGTTATATCTATTAAGGTTTAAACTATTGTTGAATTAGCATCCAACCTCTGTTTCAAAGTTCATTTGATATTTAAAAACATGAACTATTGAGGAGAAATTGTTGAGACTGTGCATGTATGGTCGTTTTCAAGTTTTCTTTCTTTATATTATTGTTTTGAATGATACATTATGTCTTGAAGCTAAATCTGGGTAGTTTAAGTAGCGGATTTCTATGCTTTGTGCTCATATGGTAAAGCAGTGGCTTAAGGAAACTGGACTATGTCATTGGACTTTTTTTCCTAAAAGTTGTTATTTTGTTGTGCTATGGTGTATTAGGAGGAAGATTTCATGTGATTTTTGAAATATTGTTTTGTTACTCATAAGAAATTTGTATGTTTGATCAGACCTTAACAAACACTGCCTACAGAAATATTTGAAAGTCTGCACTGTGCTTGAAGTTAGCCTTTGTTGTTCATTCTCTTTCCAACAAAGAAGGGTTGTGGTGTTCTGTGTCTACTTACATCACTCATAGGAATTATTTTGGTTTGAAATGTTGTAAAATCTTTGGTGCATCACATTTTATGTTTTATGTTTACATTTCCTTCTCTCCTTATCTCCAAACCCCAAAGAAGAGTTAGCTTTCTATAAAAACCCCAGAGGCATTCAGTGAGACACAATTTGTCCCCCACTCATTGAATTTCCCATAAGACTATCAGAGAGGTGCAAGCTTTGATGATCAATAGTGGTAAAACTTCACTCCTCTCCTTTTTGATTTGATAGAGTAGCATAGTATTGTTTTGTAGTGTTCATTTTTATCTTTTCTTTCCTTTATCGCATATTCTATTCCATTGCTTTATGGTTGTTTGTGGAGATGGAAACACCAAAATTGGGGTCTGATTGATCTAGGACCCTATACAACCCCAATAATTTTCCCTCTTTCTTGTGTGTAGGTGGGCATGTGTGTGGAGCTAGCTGGTGAATAGGTGCTTTTGTGAGATCATCTTCATCACCTTAGCTTTCATTTACTTGCTTTATCATCTTTGTCTCTATTTCTCATACTTTCTCATTTTGTTTATCCCATCACAATCCACTAGCTAGGCTTTTAGTTAGTTTTTGGCTAGTTTGTATTGTACTTTGTTTTTTTTGGCCATATGGACGTCAGCACATCACACTATTGTCCTATAACTGTACTGTCATCCTTGGAAAAATATTTTTGTGTGGTACAATACCAACTCCAAAAACCAACTCGCCTAGCCTAAACCTGAACTATGTGTCTATAGAGTGGAAGAAGTACTACATAGTGCTCTTCATTATTGATCCTCGCCCCAATACATCCTTTAGAGTGAGGTAATTTTGTGCATCCCTCCACTCTCGACTCTCCATGACCTAGAGCCTTGATGCGGTTGGTCCCCCTCTCTTATAGCAAGGTTGAGGGGAATAAGGTTGAGTGGTGTATGTATGCGAAGGGATAGTGAATTGAGGTTGGTGAAGGTTGATTGTTGAGGAGCTATTATGATTTTTTGGAAAAATCTAGATGGGTTTCCTACAGGAATACCTAAGGAAGTGTACACAGTGCTAGTGGGTATAATTATTGTGGTTGGTTGAATGGTTGTTGTGGGTTGAAAGGTTGTTGTGGGTTTTTTGCTAGTGTATATAGGATTTGACATTAGTATCGTGGAGGATGGAATTGGAATTCCACCTTGGCTTTGAGTAGTCCCCAAATCTTGAGTGGAACTAGGGATGGTAGGGACGGTGTTGGTAACATTAAGCACATTGGTTAAAGGAGGGGAAATCATGGGTAATGAAGTATATGCAAACTATGATCCATGGAGGGTTGATTATCAACACTATCAGAAAGAGAGTTAGAAAACCCAAGATCCACGGCAAGTGAGATATCATGGGATGATATGAGCCTCGAACTGCATCTTACAATAGTATTTCTAATAGGTAACCAAGTTATAAATATCATACAAGTCTTACAACCCCAGTGTGCAAACCCTAAAATAGAAAAGGGGCAATGCAACAACCTAGAATGAAATGCAATTTTTAGATTCTAATTAATTCAATTTACTAATTATACAATGCAATAAATTGAAAATGAAATGTTGTAGATGCAATTTTGAATGTTAACAATGCATTAAAATAAAGTAATTTAAGCTAAATGCAATGAATTTAATGAAATAGCAAATCAGGAAACTGAAACAAGAAAGTAATAGTAGAAAACAAAAGCCTAAAATTGAGATTTTATTTTCTCGATAAAGTAGATTAGTAGCTAACAGGGACTCATTCGCCAGTAAGGGCGAATGGGTCCTGGTTGGTTTTTTCTGAGATGTTTTTGTTGATTTCAAAGTGATTTTTAATGCCTTTTCAAATACCAGAAGTTTCAGGTTGGACCTATCCAAGGACTCATTCACCAGTAAAGGTGAATGGGTCTTGGTTAGGTATTTTTAAACTATTTTTGAATGATTTGCAAGCTTTCATTAATGTCTTTTAGTTCTAGTTCTGAGGCAGTGAGCTTTAGTTTTAGATTTTCCAAAAATGCAATGTGAAAATGTAATGAAAAGATGAATGCAATGACCTATGTTTAAATGCAATTTTGTTTTCATTTTTTAATGCAAATAAATAAGATCTAAATTATATGCACAATGAGGTCAATTTTTTTTTGTAGTTTTCAGATTTAGAGAGATGTATTTAACAATGCAAATCTAAACCCTAGATGAGATGCAATTTTGAATGCAATGCAAGAAATCCTTAATGATATCTTAATTCAATGCAAATGAGTGAAATATCTAGGATGCAATGGAAGGCTTCAAAATTATAAAATTGCAAGTCAATAGGTAGGGTTCACCATTAATAGTTTAGGTGGAAAATAGGGTTCATCAAAGTGAAATGGATCAAGATGGTAAACCACTAGACTTTTCCACACTAAACACTACAATTCATGCAATTATGAGGGCCAAAAGATGCAAATAACAATCAGAAATTGACCCTAACTATTATAGCAATTATGATGGGATTTTTTAGAGATCAAAATGGTGTGTACCTTGTTGCAAGAAGCCTATTTTTAGGGCACAAAGGACTTATTCGCTGTTACTGGTGAATGGGCCCCTATTAGGGTTTCTGAAACTGACATCTGGGTTAGTTTCCTTGATGTCTACACTCTCAAATTCTCAATTTTCAGCTCCTGAAAACTTGTAATAAATTTTATAGCTTTAATTCTTTGTTCTTGCACTATAAATACCAATCTTGCCACTTGACAACTTTCAAAAATTTGCTCTAAACTTCTTCTCCACTTGATCTTCAACCTATAAATCTGTAAACACACACTCAAGGGAAGAAGAAAAATTTGATTGTTAGTGAATTGGGGTTTTCCAAATTCAAACCCCTTGTAGGTTATTAAACCAAATGGTGAAACAATGAAATTGAAGCATGGACATGAAATGATGTAATGTTGATAACTTGGAAGTTGTCTTGGAAGATAAATCTGCAATGTAACATGTAGTGGCCATGAAGAATGTAGATTTTTATCCTTGAATAAGAGGTATAACAATGCTTGCAAGTAGATCTTCAATGCTACATCCACTATCTTAGCTCAACAACATGTAGGAATGCACTAAACCCTTGTCATGATGAAATGATCTTGAATTGTTGCAATAAAATCTTGATAATATTCCTTAGAATGTCTTTGAAAATTCTCTTTAAGTTCTCTATTATGCTCTCTTTAAGTTGCTAGATATTGTTAGGAGAAACAATGTGAATTAACCCCATATTTATACTAAATCTAGAGATTAACCCCAAAATTCAAACAATTCAAGCCAACACCAGATCTGGAATCAAACATTATTAAATTCCCACCAAAATGAAATTCAAAAATGGGGTCCTCATTAAGGGATGACCCATTCACAACCTAGGGAAAATAGGTCCTAGCACTATTTTCTAGGACCATGCCTTTGGGGAATGAAAGAGCATCAGAAAACCATGTAGAATTTTCCATAAAAGGGGGGTCCTATAGAGGGAGGACTCATTTACCACCTAGGGTGAATGGGTCCTAACACCAATTTCTAGGACCTCAATTTTTCCCAATTAAATTTTATCTAATTTGAATTATGGGTTTTGGGATGGATCCTTAGGAGGTACCACAAATAAGGCTTAAATTTGTATTAAAGGGGCTGATTAATTCTAATTAACCACAATTAATTAAGGAGACCCTAGATAAATGTGAAAGTGTGTTACAACACTTAAAAGAGAGTACAAATTAAGTACATTTCATTAAAAAGGGGCCCAAGATCAATGTGAATGTGTTACAAAACATCACAACATTAAGCCTAGGAAAAATTTAGGCTAATTCAATGACAATTATTCCAAAATCAAGTAAGGAAAAGGGATACTTTTTCCATTACTAAATTTACTTGTTGGAGGTTTCATTTCTTGGGTTGTTGTAAGTGTTATCTTCCTCTCATTCCCTCACTCTATAATTTATGTTTTGCTTACTTTATTTTACTATTTATTACTTTCTCGCATTTTGGAAGTTCTTAGAAATTAGATTGCTAGTATTCACTTTTGATTTTCTATGATATTCTCAGTTTTTAGTCCATATGAGACACTTGCATGCCTCTAGGACTCTACCGCACCACATTGGTGCCCATATTCCACACTATCATTCTTTTCCAAAAACTTGCTAGTTGTCCAGAAGATGTCTATGACCTACTCTCTCCAATTTTGAAAATCTCACTTTGTTCTTTGAGGTAGTTTAGGGCAGCTCATTCCTTGGGATTCTCTTGATAATAAAGAGACTCATGAGTAGTGAATCCCCATTCCGTACATTTTGGTGAACCCAACGTGAAAACACCTTCCCCATGATGTTGAACTTTAGACGACTTGTCTATATCTCTATTTCATAATGTACTTTATATATTTTTTCCTTCTATCTCTTTCTAGCTTTGTTAAGAAGCTTCAAAGAGTTCTCTTACAATTTTCTGAAAATGAGTTCTTCTCTCCTTATTATTCTTTGTTGATCCCTCTCCTGAAATTACTCAAGTATTTTTTGGCACAAGAGGATGATATCATTAATGCTTTTCTTAATCTCAGTCTACCTTCTCTTCGTTCCAATGCACTCTCTTCTAGAGACGTTACATTCATGAATGATGAATCTCATCTTCATTCAGATGCACTCTCTTTCAGAGATGATGCATTAGTGAATGATGAAGTTCCTCCCACATGAGATCCTCTAGGGATAGATGTGGAGTATATTTCTTCAAATGATTCCTCTATAAGTTGTAAGGAATCCATAAATATAATTTATGCCTCTACCACCCCTCAAAGGCCTAAGAGAGATGTTATTTATCTGAATCCATCTAGTCCTTCTAAAATTAATTTTTTTATTAATGGTGTTCAATTTGATAGTGATTCTCCTGATCTTTCTAAGGCTTCCTCTTATAGAGTGGTAGCCCATACTTATAATACTAGAAAGAATAAATTAAACTTTAATCACCCTACTTCTTTACCACTTTCTCAAACAAGTCTTCCTTCAGAACCTATACCTACAACTAAAACACCTCGTGATTATGATCTTTTTGAGAAAATTTGTGTTACTCTAGTTAAGATCTAACTATGGGACTTTCTTCAGTCTATGCCAGTTTATCAAGGCATGCTTCAGGAAGCCTTGCAAAAGATCCTCTTACCTTCCTCTACTAGGCCAGTGGATGTTAATGCGTTAATAGCTCATATTCATGTGGATTCATTGAATATTATGTTCTATCTATACAAACTCCCACCTTCAGAAGTACAGAAGCAAGCAGACCCTCTAATGATCATAGTTAACATTAATAAAATCAGCATTAGACGTACTCTCATTGACATCATTTCAACACTCAAAGTATGTAGCATTGATTTGTTTCCTAAGATTAATATTGATTCTTCCTCTCTAGCTACTTCTCTTGTTATTCATGGGTTGGATAATGTCGGTCAAAAACCTTTGGGAATGATAGTCTTTCCTTTAAGGTTGGGACTCGTTACTGTACCCACCCTCATATATGTTAGAAAATTTACCATTTAACTTTCTTCTTGGTAGACTGTGGATTCACACTACGGGTGTAGTTACATCTACCTTGTATAAATCTATTAAGTTTATTTGTAATAATCAAGTGGTCACAACCAGGGCTAACCCTAATGTTATACACTTATGTGATTTGGTATCCATTGATCAGGATTTGGTTGTGTCTACTCTTAAAAATATTATCCCTTCAATGTTTTCTATTGTATTGACGTCTACTCCAATGGTATCTATTGCAAAAGATACTCTTGAGGTAGATGTCCCTAAAGTAGATAATTATGAAGCAATAAATCCTAAGTCTACTCCTTCTACCTTTTCTCAAGAGAATGCATTTCTTGGTGATGATTGGGGTTCTTTATACTTTATAGGTTCCTTCATTGAGGAATATAAAGTCAACCTAATCCACTTAAACCGTATGATAACATAATCCAAACCTGTTATCAAAGATGGTTATTCTTCCATTTCACAGGATAATGTGAACACAAATTATAATGTTCTTAATGTTGATCCTCCCCCTTCTGAGGAAGATGATCATGCTTTTGTTAAGGAGGCTAATATTGGCAATCCTATCAAGAAGGCTGATGGTGATCCTGTAAAGGAGCATATTCCCCATTGTTGGAATAATACTCTCTATGTAGATCCTCCTCAAGATTTGTAGACACATTATGGCCCTAGATACAAACTTGCCTCTAAATATGGTTATGGGCATAAAGGTTGTGGGCGTAAGGAGCAAGGAATCCAGTGCCCTATAAAATGTGCACCTCGTAAGTGTAATTTGGGGCTTGGTTACTTGAATGAACAATCTAAACAGAAACCATGGTTGAATGTCTACATGATTTCCACTCAACCTCATTCTCTCAATTTGATTCATCTGCCATTATCTGATGTCTTCATGTTTTCTTCTTGTGAGTGGTCAAACTTTTCTCCACAAGAGAAAGGGTTGCTTCCTGCTCCTCATTCTTTTTCTAAGAAGAGTGTATCTTGTTGAGGCTTCTAAAATCCCACTTAATTACTCTCCCTTGTCCTACACATAAGAAATTTCATAATCATGATGAAGCAAAAAATTATTTTTGTGCATACCATTGAGTGTTTGGCCATTCCACTAGTGAATGTAAGGCCTTAAAGGATAAAATAAAACTTTCTGATTATGGTGCCATCAAACTCCCGTTTGTTTATGCACCTATAATTTTCTTCACATGACAAGTGATTTTGAGGTTTTCCTCTATCATGTCCATTTTAAGCATTTTCTCATGGGGTTCCCACACCTCCCTTATGTAGTATCTTACATAGTTCTCCTCCCCTATACATTGGGAGTAGTGATAGCTTGTTTTGGAGATGTGTGTCCTTCTTAAGGACCCCATCACTTCTCTCTATATTTCAATTGGAACATCCCTTTCAATGGGCCCCTTTATGTCTTGAAGGGTTCCCTTCTAAAGGAAACCCCTTTGAAATCTTCTCCTTCAAATGAATTCATTGGCATCTAGCTTGGGGGTAACTTGACTAGACTTTTTTTTAATCTTGGCATCTAGTTTGGGGACAACCCAACTAGACTTGTATTTTTTGTGACTATCCTACAACACAACTTTTAGCCACAAGATTCTCTGATTAGTCTTTCTTTGTAGAACCGAGAACCTGTGGAGATCCTTTGCATCAAGCTTGTCTTGCAGGGTCGAGAACCTATAAGGACCAATAAGACTCTACAAAGCCTTTCACATCAGGCTTTCCTTAGGACCAAGCACCTGGGGTGCCTCCTTTGCTAGTTCGAGGACCTATAAAGTGCTTTCATCCTATGAGATCTCTTTATTCAATTTCGTAGGACCGAGCTTCTCTGATCAATATTGCTCTGTAGGAACAAGAACCTATAGATATCCTTTGCATCAAGCTTTCCTTGCAGGATCGAGAACCTATAAGGACCAATTAGACTCTATAGAGCCTTTCACATCGAGCTTCCCTCAAGACCGAGCACATAGGGTGCCTCCTTTGCAAGCCAAAGGACCTATTAAGTGCTTTCATCCTATGGGATATCTTTATTCAATTCTGTAGGACTGAGCACCTGTAGAGTCTTTTTCTCACCTTTCATAGGTCTGTAGACCTTTGACACATTTGTTCAAATCTCCACAGGACCAAGCACCTCTAGGGACATCTCTCTCTTCTCTTCTCAATTGTATATACCATATTGAATACTTGTATCTTCTCCATCCTAAGTATATACCTCTTTCTCTCTTTGACATTGGTTACTTCCCTGAATTTTGGGTGCATTATTCTCTTGAAGCAATCAATCCTTACATTCTTCTATCCATTTAAGAATTCTTCTATGTGTTATTTCTTAATTTGGGGACAATGCATATTACTGAGACAACCTTCTATATCAAGGTCTCTTTTACTTTGCTAATTCAAATCCTTTAGTTTTTTGTGTGTCTATGTGTGTGTGTTTTTATATGTTCTAACCCCATGACCTAATGGATTTTTTATGTTCTAACATTGTTGTCTTGTGTAGATCTCTCATGTCTAATGTGAACTTATTTTGTAGTTCTTTAGCCTACGGTCATGCTTCCTTGGTTCAAATAGTTGTTTTCTTCCTCTATAGTATCCTTTTGGTATCATGATGTTATTTATGTTTGGTAGATTTCCTTTAGCACGCATATTAGTGTAGATTCATATGCCTGCTAAAGTGGTGGCAAAATGTAATGTTGTAAAATTATGCCCCTTTTAATTTCACATACATTTGTGCATCTGCTTTAGTGTCCACTCCCTTAGTATTTGTGTAGGCCCATTTTAGCCCCTACATTAGCCTTTTTCCCCTCTCAAGATGCTCATTACCCCTTCTTAGTAGCTACCTTCATGCATCAACTTTGTGTCGAAGCTTTTTCTTTTCCCATTCTCGTCATTTATAACATGATGTGTCTAGACACTAGCATCTCACATAGATGTCCAAACATTAAACTCTAGCATCTTGTGACATTTTGACATTCAAATGGTTATTTATGAGTGCCTTGCCACTTGTTAGCTACTTTTTTCAATGGTAATGACTTAGGAAGCTTCTTTTCCCTCCTATTCTCTCTTTAAAATATATCTTTTCAATCCATTTGGCCTCCTTCTTGGTCTTTCTTTCTTGGATATACTCTCTTCTCTCTCACTCTCTTACTTTCTCAACTCTCTACTACTTGCTACAACAACACTCTCACATTCTTACAATTCTCTTAGCAATTCTCTTAGCTCTCACAGTTGTCTCTTTCTCCCTTTGGCTTCCTCAATCCTTAAAGGTGATATATATCTTGTGCCTTGTATCTTTGACCATCTTAGGGTTTATCACATCCCCTATCTATTGCATCTCTATTTGGTGATATGGGTTCTCCTCCTTGAGCAAGGATTTCTTTTATCACTCTTGCATTCATTTTATTTATGCTTATTATTCCTCTCTATCTATCTGGTTTTCCGTGGAGGTGGGAACATTGAAACAAGGGTTTGACTGTGGCAAGCCCCTAAACAACTGCAACATTTTTCCCTCAATCTTATGTGTGTAGGTATTGAAGACATTTACTTGTTGGAGGCTTCATTTCTTCAGTTGTTGTAAGCATTATCTTCCTCTCATTCTTTCACTCTATCATTTACTTTTTACTTTATTTTACTCTCTATTACTTTTCCACATTCTAGAAATTCTTAGAAATTATGTTGCTAGTAGTCACTTTTGGTTTTATGTGATATTCTCATTTTTTAGTTTGTATGAGATGCTAGTGTGCTACACTGGTGCTCATATGCCATGTTGTCATCCTTGGAAAAAAACTTTCTAGTCTATTCGGAAGACATCTGTGACCTACTCTCTCTAATTTTGAAACTCTCACTCTATTCCTTGAGG
This sequence comes from Sequoia sempervirens, assembly GCA_007258455.2. Classification (NCBI taxonomy): domain Eukaryota; kingdom Viridiplantae; phylum Streptophyta; class Pinopsida; order Cupressales; family Cupressaceae; genus Sequoia; species Sequoia sempervirens. The sequence continues at coordinate 168,940 of VDFB02345640.1, read as the reverse complement.
TATTTTAGGGTAGTTCATTCCTTGGGATTCTCTTGATAATAAAGAGACTCATGAGCAGAAAATCCCCCTTCTCTATAGGAAGAAATTCATCTCCCCAAACATTGACATTTCAAATTCATTATGTATTTTGTATTTCTTCTACAAAATTCTTACACAGCTTCATTTCCTTTAAAAATAATGTCATGAACATGTTGGCTCTTTTAAATACCAACCAAATCTTCAATCTTGTGGATTTTCCAATTCCAATAGTTAGCAACCTTAAAGAGGGTTGTCCAACGAACGAGAGAAAGCAATCAAGCTTTCCTCCTACACTTTGGGTTCTACAAGACCCAGGAGGGTGATCCTACAATGCACTCACAATATTTCCTTTAAAATATCTCCATGTACATTGCATATTAAGTAGAAACATTCTCATATCTACAACTCTACAAGTAATAACCTGTAAGGAATTGGAAAATCCTTTACACCATTACAACTTGGAGCAAATAATGAACAATTTATATGAAAACAATAATAACCATTGCCATTATGAGGGTAAAATTAACTAAATTAATTATTGTTTTACATGATTTGGCTGACCTGATATATTTGAATTTATTTGGTGCATATAATTAGTGCATTATCCTAGGGTGACGGGGTCAAATTCAAAACACATTGTAATGCAATAACTAAAGCATTCGATATGTATATACTATTATGGATTTGCATTACAAATTCATAACTCAAACTTTCCAGGAAAACTTACTTAAAGATCCTATGAATTAACTCATAAACGGTTGATTGCATTAAAGTATTTTAATCAACTACTTGAATTGAAGCAACAATGCAAACACACATCCAATTACACAAACTAGAGACCAATAAAACAATCCTAGATTATTTCATTGTTGATTTATGAACATATACATAGGAGATAATTTGCATGAAATTTTGCATTATCAATTTTAAAATGCTATAATTGTTGCAAAACATTTAAGCTAACTATGAATACAAACTCATTTCCTAAGACTCAACAAGTAATTCTATATCCATTATATGCTCATACTCTTCATGAAAAATTTGCTATGACTACCTGAGATCAACCAAAAATTCAAAGACCTTTACACAATAGCCTTGAATTCCCTTTTATAAGATCAAGGGAGAAAAAAAGCATCGAGCTATTGGCTAATTACATTTCATTTCATCCTACATTTCAAAAATATTTCACTTCATTTCAACCCCTAGGCAGTTATATTTACACTTTGAAGAAATGGGGGGAAAATACAAAAGGACAAAACTTGTAGAAGCTTGTGGAACTTGTATCTTCATTGTTCAAGAATTCCACATCATCCCCATTCAGTAGAAAAGCACGAAGCATAAGAGAAAAGGAAAATAAAGCCAAGGGAAACAATTGGTTGGGTTACCATGTGCATTTTCATATTGAGAGAATATAGATTTCCCTTACATAGTTATTTCAAAGGTCAAACCTATACTATACTTGGCCATGCTCCATATCCCTCTCACCATCTTTTTGGCTTACTCGACATATTTATCCAGCCAATCCTTATATTCATCTTTAGTGGGCCATTTGATATCAAGCAACTTCTACACCTTTGTGTTGTATGCATTTTAGCTTGCATCAATGACCACTCTGGCTTCTTTCACAAAGGTATCCGTGTTTGTTTGGATCCAAATGAAAGTATCAGTAATACCATTCAAGACAGTTAAGTCTAATTTGTCATCAACAAATCCTATTTGTGGACCTATAGCAGTTTGAAGCTTGAAGAACTCCCTCCATGGTGCATACTCCTTGAGTGTTCCATCTTCAATAAGGATCTTAGGCATACGTCGTTCCTCCATATCCTTGAAGGCCTTTATTTTACCTTGTAGCTGCCCTCCAATTCATTCATGGGAGCCTGTGACCTCACCAATCATCTCAATTCCCCTTATGATGTTTGGAATATTTTCCAAAGCTTCAGGGTTATCCTTTGTATTTGCTTGTATCTCCCTTAAACTATTCAATCCACTCTTCACTTATTCCAAGTGTTTTGGAAAATCTCTTGAACATGTCGAAACCTTTCAAAAGCCTCATGTATACCCTTATATGCTTACCATGTATCTTCTACTTTGAGGGTTTCCTTGGTCAATCTATGGCCCAAAATATCATTAGCCATACCCTTTGTAATCTTATTTATATCCTCCTAGAGCTTAATCTTCTTAGACTTGAATATTTAGAGCTCATTCTTCAGGGCAGTAATTCTTGATTTGATGGTTTCATTTTCCTGTGACAAGGTATGAGATGGGGAAGTAGGTAAGGTCTTCTGGCCTACACTAACCATAGTAGCCTTCAGCTTATTGTATTCCTCAACCAATTTATTATGCTTTTCCAACAATTTCATGTACTTGGCTTGAGAGATTTCTATAGTTTCCACACTCAACATGGTTGCATGCATTGTTAACCTTGCTTCTTGTGGGGTTTTCATCTCTGAAGCCCTACCTATTATCAAATCTCCTAAGAGGCCAATCATTTCTCTACTGAGTCTACACCTTCCTGAATCTGGAATCAATGACTAAATAGCCAATGCATGTAGACGGACTAAACCCTGAACCAAAAGTTCTCTCATAAAAATTTTCCTCTGACACCACAACACTTGGGTCATTTCTAATTACATCTAGGGAAATTATTAATGATAAGCTCTACCCTATCATCACCAGCATCACACTGCCCTTGACCAATCTTTGAGCTTCCATAGGATTCATTTACTCAATTTCATGAATGATATCCTCTTCAATATTCTTTCTAACTTCTTCCAATTCAAAAGGGTCCACTCCCTTCTGAGCCTTTTGTATCCTATCATTTATTTCCCGAGCCTTGAGCTCAGCCATGTATTCCCTGAATTCTCTTGTTGTCACAAAAGAGTCATCTTCTAGAAACTTAGCACAAGCTAGTACCCTTGCATCATTATCTTGGCTTTCATCATATTCCCAAGGTACTAGCCTATCATTTGGGAAAAAAACTTCCATTACATCCCCAATATCAAGGTCTGAAAATTCAGACTCCACTCCTTGTTCAATAGGCCTTGGTTCAATGGATGGTTGTTGCACAGTTTCCTCAACACCCTGTGCTTCATCAACATTCACAGTAGTCAACTACACAACAGGATTATCTCCTACATACATTGGTTGTTGATCTTCTATTGTTGTGGAATCCTTTGGTTGACCACTAGTTTTCAATAAATGTTCATGTAGAGCCCTGTGAGCCAATTGCTTTGCTTGTTGCACCTTCTCCAAGAAATCACCATCACTAAAATCATTGAGGACCAATTCCATCCTTTTATATTTGTCAGTGATGTGTTTGTAAGGGCTTTCATAGTAATAATTTTGAGTAGAATCCCTATGCTCAATCTCAACAATTTTCATCCATACCTTTTCCCTATCCCAGACAGTAGCAAGTGTTGGAAGATTCCTCATCACATCTTCCCTAAAGAAGAAAGCATGAGACCTATATCCTAAGATTCCCCTTTTTATCTTTTCTCTGTTGATATGTCCTTCTAGATCAAACTTTATAGTAGAGGATACCTTCATTCTCAGATTATTGATAATTATACCAAATACCTCATATGCTTCATTTTCCAATACAACAAAATAATCAAAGGAGAAATTTGATGCAATGATGGAGGCCTTTTTGAACAACCTAAAGTTCTCTACATTAGAACAATCCACTTTCCACATTATCTCAATGAAATCTAGCCTATTAGAAACAAACCTAGGTAGTTTATGTGGTGCTACAAGAGTCCCATAACATCTGATGATCGTGCAATCCTCATACAGGTACCAGCCTCCCCAATTGCATTCATAATCTAGGTCACCACCATATTCTTTTGGCCTTAGTAATTCCTGAATTTTTCTAGAAATCCTTTCAACATGTGCAACATCCATTTGTACCAAAGTGGTGTGTTTTATGATGTTACAAAATCTAGCATAATTTGAGTTCAGGCAATGTAAGTCCCAAATGTGTATCCACATTTGAATAGGAAACTTGTGACCCCTCTCATCCACTTGTCTTAATCTCATGGCCTTGCCAAAGACTTCATGTCCCTGATATAATATCATGTGCATCAACAATGAATAGTGTTTGAATGTCAATGGTGTTCTCCTCTCCTTTAACCTTACCAAGTCATAGTGTAACTGCTCTACAACTCTATTGGCATATTCAAACCCTGTGTGCTTGTCTCTATATTGAATATCCATAATTATAAATAATAGGGGTGATGTTATCCTTCCATCACACTTTACTATGAGCACCTGACATAACATATTTAATATGTATATCTAAAATAGTTTGTGAACTCTTCATGTAGTCTAGTGGTTCAACCTCTTTGAGTGAAAATGTAGTACCCTCTTCTCGTCTATGTCTTGGTATTTCACCTTTTTAGAGCACTACCCTATGTTCAACATATTCCTTCTGCAAGTTTTCAAAATTAATCTTTTCAGTGGCATCAGACTTCATTCTAAAAACTTCCACAACTTTTCTCACCTTTATTTCCAAAATTCTCCTACCCTCGATGTTTGTAATTACCCTATTTATGTCATCATATCTATTTGCAAAGTGTAGCATCAAGTCCACCTCAACAAAAACATTGGCGACAACCAATTTCCCTAAATCATAACCCCGGACATTTTTACCAGGATGTCGAGCATCTCTTCTTGTAAAAGCATATAGGAATAATTCCCATCTAGTCTCTGGCACAATAATTTCACCAATTCCCTCTACAAGGTCCTTGAATTTGATTGTTATTATTCCTTCTCCTATAGCCTTCCTACCACTTTCCTTGATGTCTGGCAGTTGGAATTTATCCATGAAGTGGGTATAGTCCTTCGGTTGGCCATTTTTCTTCTCGGGGACTTCAGATGTTTGAGGGGGATCATGGGAGACCTTCTTTTTCTTCTTAGGTATAGGTTTTGAAGAAAATGACTCACCAAGTTGACTCATCTTAGCCTCTTCAAGGTTTTTATTTAGTTTTGAAATAAACTAGGTTTGGGATTGTTACCCTATTCTTAATAGCTCACACTCAAATTAACATATGATTCTACCCAATTAGGAAACTATACTAACTCAAAAGAAACCAAAAACCCTAAATAATTCCTAAAATTAATTTAAACCTTTTGGTTCAATACACCAGTTCTTGCAAAGTAACAAAAGAAACCAATGGGATTTCAATGGAAACTTCCCCAAGAAGAGCTCCTCTATAACTTTCTTTAGCTTCAGCTCTGGTTACTCTGAACTCTCCTTCAGCTCCTCGAACATTCAAATGAGAGGAAAGCACCAATTGTAAACCCTTTTCTATGAATTTAGCCAAGTACACACTCCATTAATAGCACAAGAAGGCTTGCACGAGTGAACAATTACTCCCCAAGTTGTTCATTCCTATTTGAATTCAAGCCATTGATGCACTCAAATGAAAAATCCATCCAACGGTGCACATTATTTTCTACTCTCCATGGGGCCCTATGAGCGATTTGATATGTACTTCAATGAACTAAGGAGTTTCCACGCATATCTACCCACATTCCATGAGTGTTGCTTATCGCGTCTTTCTCTTTTATACTAGAACCTCAACAAGTGATGGCTAGAAGGCTAGCAATAAGACATCAGCCCTTGATCTTGAGTGGGAAGAGGATCTTAACCAAAGACTTGAATTACATCACTCATCGTGTGTTCAAGGTTTATTGAGTAATCCTAACTCGCGATAGACCAAAGTCGCGTGATAGGAAGATACTCCACCCATTGGTGGCCATAGGTTCTCTTTAGAATGGCATGATGTAACTAGCAATAGTGCAAGGGCTAGCAATGGGTTAAGACCTCAACCACATCGCTCATCATGGGTTACCTTCTCACAATAACAATGAAACATGCAACATGTGATGAACTAAGCTCCAAAGGATAAACATTATATTGCTCATCGTAGGTTAGAGGAAACATTTCACGAAGCAACATGTGATGGGAAACAAACTATGAGCGGAAAACTTAAAAAATGATAAAGATGTGTGCACAAAATTTGTTCATAAAGGAAGGACCTACTAGGCTCAATAGTGACCAAGGTGTTGGGGCTGATTGAACAACAATAATAAAGACATAAGAAGGAATTTAAGTAACTGGTAAAATGGTTCAGCTGGTCAACACAAGAATATAAGCGGAAGAATAACCAAGGGTGGCAAGGTACAAAATTCTTAAACCCTAGACCCTAGTGAGAAAATATAGAGGCGACCAGTAATATGACCATGAAATCAATGGAACCATGAATTTTTTTATGGGTTCCACCACAACATACACAACCATAATCAAGATTTGATCTTTTTCAACTTTGAAGTAAAGATTTCTATCTACAGTACCTTTATTGAATCCTTTCTATAGAAAATACCTGTCTAATAGTGCATACCAATCTCTCAGAACGTGCTTCAATCCATATAATCCTTCTTTAATCTATAGACCATATTTGACTTATCTTATAACTGAAGTCCTTTTGATTGTTCTATGTATACCTCTTCTTCCAATTCACCATTCAATAAAGAAAACTTCACATCCATCTGATAAACTTTGAAATATTTGTGTGCTACAAAAGCCAAAAACATCGTGATAGCTTCTATTCTTACCACTAGATAAAATATCTCCTCAAAGTCTATTTCTTCTACTTGTGAGTAACCTTTACACACAAGCCTTGCCATGTTTCTTAACTTTTCTCCATTCTCATTCAGTTTGTTCCTGAATACCCACTTAGTTCCAATTACATTTTTTTTGTTGGTCTTGGGAAAAGTTCCAAAGTCTAATTCTTCTCAATCTGCATTAATTCTTCTTTTATAACCTTGATCCAATACTCATACTTGCATTCTTCAATCACTATTTTTCGTTCAACTTCAAAAAGAAAACATAGATTTACATGTTCTTTAGTAGATTTATTTCTTTTCAATACACCTTTTTTCTTATCACCAACGATCCGTTCTTCAGAATGATTCTTTTGCACATACTTGGGAGTTTTAGGAACATTTTTTATAGCTTCTTCCTCTTCAATTTGCACTTATTTTTCCTTATATTTTTCTTCTGCTCTATAAGTAGACTCGTCTGATTCATATCCATCTATTACCACTGAATTATTTTGTGGGTCTTCATCAACCTTGACACTTTCACTCTCAACAATATTTCTTAGCCTCTTATTGTAGCATAGGTATGCTTTAATTTTAGTTGAATATCCAAGGAAGATACCTTCATCCTACCTTACATAAAACGTTCCTAAGTTTTCTTCATCCCTTCTAATATAGTATTTTCTTCCAAACACTTTGAAGTATTTAACAACTTAGGAATCCTTCAATATCATAATTCATAAGGAGTCTTTGTGTTATTTTCTCTTTCTTGCACTCTATTAAGTATATAAACAATAGTATTAATTTCTTCTCTCTAGTAGACTTCCCATATATTTAGTTCTTTCATCATTGTTCTTACAGCTTCTTGATCAGTCAAATTCTTTCTTTCATCTAGAATCCTTTATGTTGAGGATTCTTAGGGGCAGATAAATGCTCTTTATTCCATGATTCTCACAAAATATGTTAAACTCATTGGAGATGAACTCTCCACCTTTGTTAGATCTCAAACATTTTATTTTCATATCCATTTCATTCTCAACCATAACTTTGAATGCTTTAAACTTATCTAGGGCTTCTAATTTTTCTTTGAGAAAAGTAACCCATTTCATTCTAGAATAATCATCAATCAATAGAATGAAATACCTATCTCCTTGAATACTTCTTACTCTGGTGGGACCACAAAGATCCGTATGCAACAATTCCAATAGTTTGGTATAATATTGTTCTTTGATTTTGAAGCTTCTTCTTGCTTGTTTTCCAATTTTACATTCCTTATAAACAACATTGAAAGGCTTTGTGATCTTTGGTAGATCTCTCATAGCTTTAATTGAACTTATCCTCACTAGGCTATCAAAATTGATGTGACACATTCTTTTATTCCATAGCCAACTCTTATTTATTTGAGTCATGAAACAATGATGATCAGCACCTTTGAGTTGATAGGCATTTCTATCAGTCCTTCTTCCAACAACAATCACGGTTTTGGAGCCTTTTTTGATGTCACAACCATCATCCTAAAACACAAGATTGTATCCCTTGCTACACATTTTAGGTATCATTAGTATTATGCTTTCCATCAAAATTGATTGAACCTTTTCCACATATATTAGTGGATGTATCATTACCAAATCTGACAAGTACTTCATATTTTTTAAGTTTAATAAACTTACTCTTATCATTGGTCATATGATCAGAGCATCCATTGTCAATGATTCAATAGTTCTTCTCTTGTCTAGCATGAAAAGCAAACACCAAAGTGCCTTCAATTTTAGCACTTTCTTCTAGAGACCTTTCCTTCATACATCTCTCAAAGTTAGAAAAATTAGTTTCATCTTTTAAATCCATGGACAAGCAGTCATTATCCTCATCATCTCCATAATTAAATTCATCGTCAGATATAATTGCATCTTCTCTAACATAATAACTTCTCTTAATTATATTACCTTTGTTCTCCCTATTTTTGTTATTCAAAGCTCCGTTTGGACATTTACAAGCATAGCGACCTATCTTTCCACAACTAAAACATTTGAAAGGAAACTTACCACTGTACATTCCAGTATCCATTTTCATTCTTCTCACAAATTTAGCTTCTACATCATCAAGATCCTCCTCATCTAATTCCACAGTTTTCCCTAATTTGGTAGACTTAAAAGTAGTCTCAAATTTTGCACTACTTGTACCAAATTCTCTCATTTCAAAAGTAGTTAAAGAACCATACAACTGATCTCTGGTATATTGATTCAAATTTTGTAATTCTTCAATAAATAAAAAATTATGACTATAAGTTTTAGGAAGAGTTATAAGTACCTTCTTTACCACTTCTTTCAGTTCTCCACCAAGACCTCTAATACCATTGACAACTTCATCCACCTTTTGCAAGTAGCTTGTATTTTTTTCATATTCAAACATTTACAAGGTCTCAAACATGATCTTTAAATTCTACATCTTAGCTTGCTTGATCTTATCATCTCCTTCATAAATGTTTTCTAACTTTACCCAAATTTCTCTAGTAGTTTTTAGATCCATAACTTTCACCAATTTAAAATTAACAATACCACTTAAGAGAGCATACCTTGCTTTACCAGTGTTTTCATAAGCCTTGATCTCCTCATCAATGCTCGGGACATTTGTATGAATAGTATATCCTTTCTCAATAGACTTATAGATCTCAAATCCAAGAGGAACCAAAAAGCCTTCCATCTTTGTCTTCTAGAATGCATAATTTGATCCATCAAAAATAGGAGCATCTTTCTTGTGCACCATCCCATATCTACCTCAAGTGATTAAGCTTTCTCCCAAGGAACCTTTCTTTGATACCAATTGTTGAATGCACAAGACAATTGAGAGGGGGGTGAATTAGTTGTACCTCAAAACTTCAAACATTCAAATCCACATTAATTCAATTAACCCTTAATCTGTTAGAATGATTTACCATGAAATAAAATAAAATAAATTGAAACACGTCAACACCATGTACAAAGAAACACCATATTTATGTGGAAAACCCAAGATGGGAAAAACCATGGTGAGGATTAACTCACAATATAAAGAAATATCAACACCAAATACAAGAGGGCTCAATGTTGGAGGGATCACTGCAAAAAAAGAAAGAAAGGCTCACTATCAAAATAGAAAAGAAGATAAAGAAGATTTTTATACTGATAAATCCATCTCAAATCAATAGAAAAATCCACAACAGCATCACCAACACCTTCGTAGCCTTTATGAAGAATTGTAGACACCTTCTTCTCACTACATTCAATAATATAACACATGAAATATCTCACTTCACTTCTCAAATTCTCACCTTACAACTCTACAATTTGCATCACTTGCATCATACTCATCTATCTTAACATCTCTCAACAACTCAACACTTATATATCATCTTCAACCTTGAAAACATTCTTTAAGGTTAGCTATGCACCTCAATTATTCAAATTCAAATTCAAATTAGGCTAGCACCAAAAAATTCCCATGGTGGAAATGAATGAAGGAAAACCACAAGACACCTTAGCTAGGACCTAAATCCACTCATACATGCCACACCATGCTTCCACAAACATTAAAGAATCTTCACAATTAGTGTAAACACCCAAGGTTGGCCAAACCTATGTTAAAACCTTTAACACTTAATTACACACTTCCTCAAATCTAAAGATGACTCACAAACATCACATAACACTTGAACATGATCTAGAATATTCTACAAACACCCTAAAATAAAATAAGCTCCTTGAAACAATTTTCACTTGAAGAATGTACATACCTATTACACTTAAACAACTCTATAAAATACCATAACTCAAGAAACTAACTTCCAAAGCACCAAACCATAAATAAATTTGTATGAAGAAAGATATACACACTATTAGCACTCGTCTAGATCTACAAGAATTGAAACCACTCTATGATGAAATGTCAAGAAATAATATTTCTCCTAGACACCTCTGCAATATACAATTCACACACTAGTGAACATAATTTCCTCTGTATAGTGATCCAACACATCAAATTCTAAATGAAACACCTTTTATCAAGATATCCAAATTGCACAAGCAAATCTTCAACCCATAATAACTACCGAGCAAAACCAAAACACTAATCTTCAACATAGAACACATTGTAACACATTATTTCCTCTTTTTATTCAATTTTCTCAAAAGCACTTGGAAACCAAGCACCAAAAAAATATCAACATCTTTAGTACTTACTCATCACCACCAAGCCAACTGCAGCATAAAAATTGAACCATACATCCATAAAGAAACACTTATCAAAGCAACACTATAGGTTGACACTAGTAGCTTACTATTGAAAACATAATGCAACCAATCAAAGCATCATAAGAGACAAAACCAACTCAATGCAAACTAAACATACTCCCATAACAATCTCTTGCTCATATAGTTGACATCAATGACAACACCAAAGCTTGTTGACATTAATGGCAACATCAATCTACTCATACTTGCAATAGAATGTGCATGATTTTGAGGAATTCATGTATTTCTTCATCCAAGTTATTTGTGTCGACACAGAGTGCCTGTATTGGGCCACCATAATTATTGACCAGCTAGATTATATGATAAGAAATTTCACTTTAAACATAATTTTCTACATGTCATCTTACCTATTTTATGCCCTAACCTACACAAGACCATGTCATCCCAATAAATCTCTCCACTTTTCAATACTAGGAACTTCTCAAAATCCTAATTCTATCTTATCCTCACCTTCTTGGCTAGAAAATTCTCTCTCAGAAGAGAAAAAATGGTACCCATTACTTTACCAGAGGAAGATGTAGTAGGGAAACTTCTACATAAAACCTCTAAAGTCAAGAAATTGAAAACTACATCCATATTAATGGAAGATGATGGCTTTGATCATCTAATTATGGAAATTTCCCAACCTTTAGTACAAAGGGATCCCAATCAAGCTACCATAGAAAATTACAGTATAACTAAAGTGGATTTAGGTCCACCCAATAAATATGGGGATATTCATAACTTTCAAGTTACAACCTCTAGGTTGGTGGAAAGACCAAAAAAGGAAAAAAAAGACAAAGATGAGTTGAAGAAGTTAGTGGAACTCCATTCAAATTGTGTTATAACTTTGACAAACCCCTCTCCTTAGCCCCTTAGCTAGGAAATCCCTTCCTTTGATCCTAATTCCATGGTTGGAAATGTGATGATGAGTAGAATTCAAAAAGATAGCTATTATGGCAAGGTTTTTCAGGGTTGGGTAACAGAGATTAAAATAAAATGACCTCCTTTAATTGATAAATTGAATGTGTACGATGAATTTGTGTTATTAATAAATTTAATTAAGTCAAATTTGTTTAATTGAAAGCAGGAGGAGTCATTGCAAATTGATTATGAGTTGGATAAAATCATTACAATGGGTATGGAGAAAGCTACTTAAGAAAATATTATTTCATCCAAATAAGATTCTCAAGTCATTATGTGGAAACGAGTATAGAATGGAAGCTTTCCATCATAAAAAAAAATTATTGGAACAAAACAAGTTGATGAAAGAATATAGCCATCTAGTAACAATTTCACCAAGAACTCTTACTTTTGGATGCCAGATAATAAAGGCCAACAATCAAGGTCCTGCTACACTTGAGGAGATAAAGGAAAACTTCTTTAAAGTAGTTAATACCCTATCAGAGGAGTAGGTGTTTAATAAAGGAGCATTAAAGAAATTGGCTATGATTGATTCAACGTTATCATGGCATGATGACTATCCTATTCTCATAACACATAAGATGGATGTCATCCACACCACCAAAGCTACATAGAAGTTAAGAACAAGGAACATAACTATTCCACAACAGATGAAAATTCCCACCATCATATTGGCTTTGAAGGATTATCAGGCACATATAAAAAATTTCCAATGAGCATCATCAAATGGGGAAGCCCCTATCAATTCACATGCCCAACCACCCCAACAATAGAGATCCTTTAATTTCTCTAGTTTTGTCTTCTTGTTTAATCATGTTAGACTTGGTTATTTTGATTCTTTCAAGAATCGGTTACTTTTAGTTATTTCAAGACTTAGGTGATAGTTATGGTTTGAAAACTATAAATATGCTTTATTTTGACATTGCAAGTGTCTGAAATTTTTATCCCCCTTGCACTATGATGAATTAAAGAGAATCAATCTTAATTTAAGGATCAATTTTGTAGTTTTGATGTTTAGTTGTAAAATTTTATTGCATATGTGCAATAAATTATGAGTGAAATACTAATGTTTATGAATGAGTCTATGATATTTGAGAAGCATTTGAATATTCCTTCCCTATGAGGATGTGCTATTCTTTGGTGCTTTATTCATTTATTTGCAACAAGTGTTGAAATTGGAGTGAGTCAAGTCAGTAAGCTTTGATAATTTGGTCTATGAGCTATGATATTGAATGTTTGCTAGTTTAATTTCCAAAATTAGTTAGTAGTCTCAAATCACTTTCAATCACATATATTTTCATGGCTATGGATAGATGTTAGTTTTCCTTTTCTGATTTCTGGTTAAAAATATACCTTTGATTTCTTAAAATTTTAAAAATCAAAATTATATCAAAAGAGGGAGTTGTACCTCAACTAAAATTCGAAGGAATATCACTAATGCAATGGTGATCTCTCCAACTATTGTTGATAGATTAGTCCTTTTTGAGAAAAATTGAGTCAATTTGTATTAGTTTTTAAAGGAAAAATCTATCAACCAACACAAGTGTATATATGATATAACTTTATGATTATACCAGTTCTCTTTTCTACTCCTCTTCTTATTTAATCTTCTCACATCTTACACTACTCACTCACATCTCTAACCATTTCCGATTTCCTTTTATATCTGTATGCCTCTATATGAACAAAGGAACCTCTTTGAAAATAGATGTCCTTTTGAAAATACATAACCTTTGTTAATAATTTTTCCTTATCATAAACATCAACCAATACCTTTTAAAACTAATTAGTAATCCTTTTTAAATATTTATAATTTCTATCGCTTAATTTTTAAGCATTGTCTTTAAACATTTTATTTATCCTTAAATATTTTTATATACCCCTTCACTTGGATCATTTCCCTTTCACAATGAATCATTGTTGTTTTCATACCAAGAATTTCCCCTTCATATCATAATCATTCCATAGTAATTAATTCACTCTATTTATTAATGAAGTCACTCCTCTAATATATTTTTAACCTTCATAGAATAAATAACCACTTCTTTTAATTTCTACATCCCATTTAACATGGGTAATTAATATATATTTATATGTGGCTTCAAACATGGTTGGCCAAGTTTGGTAAGTCAAAAATAAAATAAATACTCCCTCATATAGTCAACCAGCCTTTGTATAGGAATTATTATTATAATATAAATCTTCTACCATCAAAAAATGGATAACAATTAGTTGCCTTTGGCCTTAGCAATTTACCTCATTTTTTCTTTGACATCAATGGAAATATGCTTGCCAACAATCTTATTTGTACGCCTTAAATTTTCTTCAATAACATGATCCAACAATCTTCTTCATTCACTTTGACATCAATGCTAATATTTTAACATTTCATTCCTAGTACTCCTCTTTGAAATCTATATTCATGGTGACTTCTTTGATCAAGGTAGCTATTTTTTTATTTTTCACCCTCTCCATTCTTTACAAGCACCTTCTTGGTCCAAATACCCCTTTCTTTGTTGGAAAAAAGGCCTTAATCAACCAATATAAAATTTACCTCTCTTTATGGCCTTCTTCTAGAGATTCAACATGGACTTGAGCCTACATGATCGAGGAATTATTCTTCTTTGTTATAATTATTTCTTCCCTAAAATATTCCTCTAAAGCTTGGCTTCTTTCCCAAAAATCCCCCTCTATGCATTTATCAATCTCTTTTTATTCCTGGGATAGTTCAAAAGACAAATTGTAACCACTTTATAATTTATAGAAATGGAATCACTACAAAAACACCAAATTCTAGTAGCAAGTTGAAAACCCACTAGTGTAGTTGCAAGTAGGAAACTCACAAATGTAGTAACAAGTGAAAATATGCAGCCAATAGGTTTAGATATGAAATACCACTCAAATTTAGTTGGCCAGTAATTTCTTGCAATCCTCACATGCTAACATTTTGGACACCATGTTGATGTCATCAAAAGGGGAGAGATATATAGAGAGGGAGAGAGAGGAGGAGAGAGGCGAAGATAGAGAGAGGGAAATTGATAGAGATAGGGAGAGGGAGAAAGATAAAGAGAGGAGGATAGATAGATAAAGATATAGAGGGGGAAAGAGATATAGAGAGGGGGTGAGAGGGAGAGAGATAAAATAAATAAGAGAGGGAGTGATAGAGAAAAAGAGGTAGAGGAAGAGATAGATATAGAGGAAGGGAGAGATAAATAAATCTAGAGAGATGGAGATATAGAGAGAAATGAAGAGATATAGATAGATATAGAGGAGTAATATAGATATAGATGGAGAGAGAGGGGGGGGAGAGATAGAGATAGAAAGAGGGAGAGATGGAAAGATAGGGATAGAGATATATTAAACTAAATGATCATTTTAATCTTCTATATAATGTGATTGCATTTTATAATGTGATCGTGTTTTGTAAATAATTTATTCTCCCACCCATTTTCCCTTGGAATAGGTTTGAGCAATGATCCAAAAGGCTTGGGCTATTAATTTTCCTCAATTTCACGTGTTTTCAATGTGGCATTTTTTTAACTTGCACGTCATCTAGTTTGCACATTGTATAATGATATTTAATAAAATTTCCACCAAAATGTCACACATCTTCTTAGCTTTTTAACAATATATATTTTTAACTTGAAATACATTAACATATTTATTTTTAATTTATTTTACTAATGTTTCTATGTTTCTCAAATGCATAGGTATTTTTATTTTTATTTTTTTATGCTTCATTCTTTAAAAAATATATATATAATTTTATTATACTTTTTTGTGCAAGTGATGTGCATGCTCAATGATGTAATTTTCAAGATGCATCCAGTTTGAATTTTTTTTAAATGTATATTTAATAAAACATATAAAAAGATACACAACTTCTAGTGCTCACTCTTAATTATATTTGTGCCAATTGGTTTTTTAAAATACTAAACGTAAAAAAAATAAGGGGATGAACAGTAGACACTATGTTATAATTTAGTGAGAAAATAGGAACACTCTTTATTTGTGTGTAAAATTTCATCCTCTTAATATTGACTAATTTTAAAAACTTTAGTATTTTATAAACTAGATTCAGAGTATTGCAATTCTTCTTCTTGTTGTATCTTCAAATTTTGAGTGCATGCATCTCAAATTACTCATCTAAGTTCAAGTTTAACTGATTTCAAGAAAAAAGTGGCCACTTTTGACCACTTTTTTGTATAAAATTTCTATGCACTTAGCCTTGAATAGGATGGGAGAAGGAGATAGGATGAGGGCTATGGGATGAAGGGGTATTGGATGATATGGATAAGATAGCATGGGCAAAGCTTGTCTACAAGTGTGGAATTTCAGAATGTAAGGACCCAAGAAGGATAGAAGGGGTGAATGATCTAGTTTTGGAACATAAGGTCCCAAAATGGATTTGGAAGAGGAAGTAATGAATTTTGGAACATAAGGATCCAAAATTGATTTAGAAGATGATAGTGTAAGATAGGGGGACCACAACGTGCAAGACCCCAGGTCATGGAGGGTCGAGATGCGATAGGCTACCCTAACTTACCTCAGCTAAGTGCAAATTTTAGGATTATGAGGATGAGAATGATGAGGACTATGATATCCTACAACTACTCTGCAATCTCGAGTTTCAATGCGGAGCTAGGCGAGCTAGTTTTAAGGTTCAACTCTGCATCTCAGGGAGCTCTTTGTCTAAAGACGAAAGCACAGTCTTTATACAACATCACGGTGTGCTGGCATCTCTAAAGTGTGTTGGCATCTGTACGGCCAGACAATAGTAGAGACAAGGTCAAACCTACCAAAATGACTAACGACCTAGCTAACTAACTAAAAGGCCAGAATGAAACAAGTAAATAAATGAAGTATTCTCTAATATTATAAAGTAGAAAAGCAAGTGTAAGAAGAATAAGAAGGATCTCATCAAGGAATTCATTTGCTAGTTGATTTTCTATGCAATATGCACACCTACACATAGCAAGAGAGAAAATGTTGGGTGGCTAAATAGTGACCTCCCTTAGTTAGACCCCTATTTAGGTGTTTCCACCTCCACAGACAGCCAAGGAAATGAGATAAAGAAATAGTGTAATAAAGAACACACAAACACTAAAAAACAATACTATTCTACTCAACCAGGTGATAGAGGAGAGGAGAGGGAAGCTTACCACCTCCACCAAGAGCACTCAAGGTTTCTTGGGGGAGAAATGAGAGAAACTCAAGCCTCTGCTACAATAGTGTGGTCCCAAACATGCTCTATCGAGGTGATAGAGTAGAGATTTGGTTGCAATGGTGTGCTTGAATGCTTGAAGTGAGTGAGAATGGATGAAAAAGTGTAAGGAAGCTTGAAGTGTGAAATGGCTCAGATGAAGTTGTGAAGAGTGAAGGCTTGATCTGTTGAAGATTTGAAATGCAAGTTGAAGGACTGAATATGAAGAAGGGAGAAAGAAAACGGCCATATTTGGGTTGGTCAGCTGAAGGAGGTGTTACAACTTCACTACCAATGAGAAGAGTAACACCTATATTAGCTCAGCCACAAGAATTTTCTAGAGATGTAAGCACACTGTGTGGACATCTGTGCACTGCGTGGGCATCTCTGACAGAAATGCCTCCACCGACACTCAAAATAGGTGCCAAGTGTGATGCCAACAGCGGGATTAGGCAGAATTAAGCCTTTGAACTTAGTTTACTAAGGTGGACAAAGGAAAAAAGGGGAATTTTACCTAGGGTGAAAATTCTCTCTTATACATTTTTCCCCCACTTTAGCGAGCACGAATACTGATGAGTGATTGGTAAAGTAGATCAAGAAGAGAGTAGGGTTAGAAAAGTATACCTAAACCATCGAGGAATCAAACCATGATCTAGAGAACCTAAAGGTGCAAGGAAATCAAAGGACTCCATAGCTGCTCAGAAATATGAAGTTGGATCAACAAAGTGTCTCATAGGCCCACAGACCTGCAAGGAGGCAACCCCCAAGATCTCTCGCACGAAGGAAGCCTTGAGGAAGTGGACTCCACAGAGTTAAGAAGTGGAGACATGTCTACCCGTAGATAGAACATGTCAAAAAGTGGCGACATGTCTACCCATAGATAGAACATGTCAAAAAGTGGCGGCACATCTACCTGCAGATAGAACATGTCAAAAAATAGTGACATGTCTACCTACAAATAGAACATGTCAAAATCAATCATGTGGGAAAATAAGCGGACAATCACGCAAACCGTCAATGAGTAAAAATTTCAAAGGGGTCCCTTAGGAACCCTTCAAAAGGAGAGGGGTCCACTCAAGGGACGCGTTGTTTGAAAGGTAAGGTCTAGTCAGGCTACCCCCAAGCTAGACATGAAAAGGTGAATGGAATAAGTCTAGTTAGGTTGCCCCTAGGCTAGACATGAAAGGATCCATTTGTCATAAAGGCCTTTGAAAGAAGGGTCCCTTGGGAACCCACCATGAGGAAGAAGGGGGGTCCACTCAAGGGACACGTAATTCAAAATGCAGTTGTTCTTCTTAGAGCAATTAATGGTCATCAAGTAATCCTTTCAAAATATGTTCACTTCATCAAGGAATTCAAAAGGAAGGACATGACCCCATGCGAGGGGAAGTAGAATCTATTCCCACTTCGGGGAAGGTCTTCAAGTCCTTTCTTTATGAACCTGTGATGAGGGAAACACATTTTATTAGGGTTCCAAGTTGAGAATGTGATTCTAAGGTAAAGCTTGTGAAGACTTTTCAAGAAAAGATTCATTGGCAACGAATGCGTTTTCTAGAAGTCGAAGTGTTAAATAAAGGCATTGTCACACATGAAAGGGAAAACTCAAGCAAAGAAGAGAAAAAGCTAAAGGAAGCAAAAAGAAAGAAAACACAAACATAGGACACAGGGGTAGCCTAATATTTCAAGGACAAAGCTACTCATAAATATATAAAATTATGTATAATAATAGTATATAGATGAATTGTCATCAACCCCTTACTATATTAGGCCATGTGAGGAATGCACAAGAAGACAAAGTAACAATAAAAAATTGGGTCAACATGGAAGGGAAGCCTTAATGCCCCCAACGCTTTGCATCATCCCCAATTTAATGAAAATCAAGTAAAAACATGGAAGAATTATGATACAAATAGAAGAAGGTTTACGACACAAAAAACCACGCATGTATCCAAGCACCAATATGGGTGACGAGGGTCATCCAAGCACATATAGCACATGTACTAGGGAACACATCACAAAACACACACACACCCGATCAAGAAAAGGGGCCTCCTCCTAACATTGATCAGCCAAGATGTTATCCACTTCCCAATCTAAATCTTTATAAGGGGAAGCAGGACGAGCCTGTAATGGTGGAATGTTAAGAGGAGGAGCATCCAGCCCTCCCACAACAAGGGCTAGGGAAGAGGGCCCCTCGGGGTCCTCTCCACTGAGCTCTTATGGAGTCAAAGTTAGAAATTTTGCGAAGATCGCTGATAGGGCTAGAACCTCATCCACATAGTTAAAAATGCACCCCATAGGAGTGTTATTTCTTACTTTAGTGGACAGGGCAGGTTGTGCCTGAGGTTCACCGCTAAGCTCGTCGAATGACTCGGGAGTGGTGACGAACTTAGGGGAAGCCAGAACTGGTTCTGTCACAAGGATAGAACAAGTCAACATAGGACCACCTTGTGAAGAAGGTATAGTCCTCTTACATCCTTTGTCACTAAAAGGACCACCCTCTACCTCTTTTTTCATTGGAGGAGATGAACTCCCCATGAACGAAGGTAGAGGTGCAGAGGAAGAGGAAGAAATAACCGCAGTGGATACAACTGAAGTGTTACCATATCCACAAGCTTCAGGAAGGGTTGGATTTTTGAGACAAACATCAACAAAGGCAGCTCCGCCGAAGGAGCAATGAACACCTATACCTATTTAGGGTTAGGTGCATTCATGCTTGCAATAGAAGCTAGGAGTAGACTAGATTGGAGAGAATCAGAAGGGAGGAAGAAGATGTTGTAGGAGGTCTTGAAGCAGGAGTGATTGTTCCTTCCTCTTGTTGTGAGGTGGCCTGCTCGGCCAAGAGAGCCTTTTTTCAGCACTTGCGTTCACGTGCAACGTGGTTTCTATGGCTCTCAGAGTTAGAAATTGGAGCTTGCAAAGGGATGGGAGGTTCTTGTTCAACCATAGGAATGTCCACTATGGCCGTTTCAAGCAAAGGAACATGTTCTTGTACGGGAGCAGGAGGAACAGGCTGGGGAGGGACAGGAGGATTCGACTCTAAAGCCTCGGCAATGGGCCTCTTTCTGTTCACTACCTTAGGAGCAAGAGCAACAAGAGGCTATGGAGGCTAAGATAAGGAGGACTCTCCTCGGGAGACTTTCTTCCTATCATACCGAATAGGTCTAGGCTCTGTCAGCATAGCAAGGAGCTCGAATGTGGGACGCTTAGGCTTTTTCCAAGCAAGCACCAAAGGGTTCTCCTACAAATGAGGAGCAACACCTAATGGTACCATAGTTGAGTGAGAAGAAGTGTCAAATTGGGTAGCAGAAGATGAAGGAGGATCACAACACCGCTTCTCTTCTTTCCTCTTTCAAGCCTTAGCGGCCTTGTTCTCATCCTTCAAGCAAGCCCTATGTGAGATAGCATAAGGCGAGGGAGGGTATCTCACTTTCGGCCTTAGATGTCCTTTTTTATAATTCTGATATGTCTTGTGCAAAAGGTTCATCCTAAGCAGGAGAGGACCCATAGATGCAGGCCATGGGTGATCCAAGGAGGAGCTACCACGTGCAACCGACGGTCTATAACCAATGTCGTGGATCATGTGCACGGAACCTCCGTGGATAAATTTTAAAAATTTATGCACAACAGAGGGTACTACATTCATCACCACCAAGCAAGGGATACCCAATTTCACCCTAAAGAGCTCAAATCCAGGAATGATATCAAACAAGAGTTTCACGACTTAGTTCCAACAAAGACCGATAGGACAATACTACCCAAAGGGGGTACAGAAAGCCCATCATGTGTGTGGATGAAACTCACAGGAGCATCATATCCATCCTTGTGTAAAAAATTTATTAGAATAATCTCCTATGTTATTATGTTCACTTGTGATGTCGAATCAATGTGAACACCAGGTATGATGTTTCCATTGATCTGTACAAAAATGTAAAGAGGAGATGGTTCACTGTTAAAGCCCACTGGAAAATCCTATGAATTAAAGGTTATGCCAACACTACTATCCATAGGTTGTGCAAAGGGGATGGGTTGATGTAGGAAGGAATCCATTATGCACACTAGACAATGCTTTCACATAGCCCCTAAAGGTTAACGGATAACACAGTGACCCAATTAAGGTTTGGTCGTGCAATACCTTTGGAACCTTCCAACTACGCCAACTAGGGGTTGCAATGTAATAGCCTTACAACACTCACACCTACAACAATCCTAGAGTATGAGGAAAGGAATTGTTAGTATCACAAGAATGGAACCAAAATGGTTCACATCGGGTTCACCAAAAATATAGAAGAGGGGGACCACCACGTGCAAGACCCTAGGTCATGGAGGGTCGAGATGCAAGAGGCTTCCCTAACTTACCTTAGGTAAGTGAAAATTTTAGGGTTATGAGGATGAGAATGATGAGGATTATGATGTCCTACAACCACTCTACAATCCTAAGTTTCAATGCGGGGCTAGGCGAGCCAATTTTCAGGTTCAACTTTGCATCTCAGGGAGCTCTATGTCCGAAGATAGAAGCATAGTCTTTGGACAACAGTGTGGCATGTTGGCATCTCTAAAGTGGGCTAGCATTCGTACGGCCAAATAATAGTAGAGACAAGGTCAAACCTGCCAAAATGACTAATAGCCCAACTAACTAACTAAAAGGCCAAAATGAAACAAGTAAATAAACAAAGTATTCTCTAATATTATAAAGTAGAAAAGCAAGTGTAAGAAGAATAAGAAGGATCTCACCAAGGAATTCATTCTCCAATTGATCTTCCTCGCAATATGCACACCTACACACAACAAGAGGGAAAATTTTGGGTGGCTAAATAGGGGCCTGCCTCAATCAGACCCTCATTTAGGTGTTTTCACCTCCATGGACAGCCAAGGAAATGAGATAAATAAATAGTGTAATAAAGAACACATAAACACTACAAAATAGTACTATGCTACTCAACCAAGTGATAGAGGAGAGGAGAGGGAAGCTTACCACCTCCACCAAGAGCACTCAAGGCTTCTTGGGGGAGAAATGAGAGGAACTCAAGCCTCTGTTGCAATGGTGTGGTCCCAAACATGCTCTACCAAAGTGATGGCGTGGGGATTTGGTTGCCATGGTGTGCTTTAATGCTTGAAGTGAGTGAGAATGGATGCAAAAGTGTGAGTATGGAAGCTTGAAGTGTGCAATAGCTCAAAAGAAGTTGTGAAGAGTGAAGGCTTGATCTATTGAAGAGTTGAAATGCAAGTTGAAGGACTGAATATGAAGGTGGGAAGAAAATGACCATATTTGGGTTGGTCGACTGAAGGAGGTGTTACAACTTCACTACCAATGAGAAGAGTAACGCCTCTGCTGGCTCAACCATAGGAATCTACCAGAGACATAAGCGTGTCGTACGGGCGTCTCTGACAAAAATGCCTCTACCGACGCTCAAAAAAGGCACCAAGTGTGATGCCAACAACGGGCTTAGGTGGAATTAATCCTTCGAACATGGTTTTCTAAGGTGGACAAAGGAAAAAATGGGAATTGCACCTAGGGTGCAAATTCGCTCTTATACAAATAGATATGAATTCTTTAATTTAAGTGGAGGGATTTTAGATTTGGAAGGAATACCAACATCTTAATTTTGAGCTTGATTTGGGATGGTTGTATTATTTCACTATTAAAATATTAATAAATTTCATGTAATCCTCAATATGTGCATGCATTGGAAAGCTCTACAGTGGTGGTTTACTATGACTTCTACTTTTGATTCTCAATATAAGGGGGAAATTATTGATAATGTATGTGGTAAAGGAGAAAAAGTGGTGAATATTTTAAAGAGGAGGAAGAGCAAGGTGTTTAAGGAGGAAGATATCATGAATTTTATGATGTACCTTGACCAAGTAATTAGATACCTTGCTACAAAGGTGGGTGGTTTATATTTTGGAGCTAGCTAAGGGTATGGAAAAGTCTCTTGGTATGTGCACTTGAAAGGTGATGGGTAAATTATTTTCAAAGATAGGATATACTAGAGGGTGATGGAGAACCATTGATATCACTTATTATCTATCGTGTGTAGTCATTCTTTCCACTACTATGATTTCCTTTATTCTTCATGGTGATGTTAGTGATGCTATCAAACAAGGTGAGGTCTATTTCACTATGTTTTGGAGAAATTGCATACCATTAATAAGAGATAAATTTGTCTATAGATTGTTGTTGAGGATATTAACAAGAAGATGTAGGTTTCCCTTTTGGAGGAAGCAATTCCTCTATTATCTAGGTGTTTTGAATCGAAAGAAGACAAAGTTAATGATGATTTTTTAATACCTCAAACATAAAAGTGAAATGTACTAATTGGAACTATGAACTTGTAAAGGATGTTGGGAAGAGGCCTGCGTAATTTTCCTTTTCCCTCGTCATATATTCTATGCATATATTTTTATATGTTAGTGAGGGTTAGTTCTAATAAACACTTCAGCCATTTTGGTAGATAGTAAGAGAAAGTAATTATAACATTTTTCCTCTTTCTCGCGCCCAGCTGGGGGGGATGGGGTCAGTGACAAGAAGAGGGAGGAGATATAGCTAAGGCCAAGTTTCTCTGAGAGCACCCAAAGACAAAATGAAAGGAGAAAGGCCTTGATCCAACCCCCCAACTTTTGTATTGCTTTTAAATTTATTTATAAATAATATATTGAAGAATTCATAATTATATTTTGTTATACCTGATATACATATACCTTATTGCATTATTGTATATATGACATTCATATCTATATATATATATATATATATATATATATATATATATATATATATATATATATAATTTTCTTATACATTACACATGTGCATGTATATAACCTTAAGATCATGCATATATTCTTTGTTCAAAAAAATATGAAACTTGCAAGTTTGTACTATATATATACCATTACTTTTATTAATATATAGCAGTGTCATATATGAAATTCACTTTTATTTTAAATTTTTATCTATCCATAATTTCTAAAACATGTTTAGGTGGTTTGTTCATATATATATAAGAATATAGTAGGTTTTCTCACAAATATAGAGTATATATGTCTCACTTGTATACATATATATAACATAAATATAACATATATATAAATATATGAATGTATATGCTTCATATAAAGTATACATATAGCTTTGTAGGTTTACATATTTTCATACGTATTGGGTTTTCTTGTCTCTTAATTTAAAATGTTAAAATTTTGAACACAAATATTAGGATATATACATTCTCACAAACACACACACATACATATTGTGAGTATGCAATTTTCTTGGCTTTTCATATATAGAGATGTGTTTGTAAAACTTATTTTCCTAGATCATTAGGCCATTTTAATTATAAATATTTAATAATTTTTATACCTATTTTAAATATGTTTACATATCTATATATAATTTCTTCTAATCATTTTAAGGTATTTGTTAAACCTTTCTAGTCTTATGATACTTCAATATTTGTATATATCTTCTTTTTTTGTTTCTTACTTAAACCTTTCCTTATGATTTTTGGCTTTTCCTATTTTATTTTCTAAAAATAATACCTTATACCTTGAGCCATGTCCAATATTCCCCTTTCCCCTTCTCTTTTTAGTTGTTTTGATCTACAACTAATTATTGTTCTCCTCTAGCTCTCTATTATCTTGATGATGGATCATAAAGTGTGCTCCAAAATGTTGATGCAAAATAAATTTTACACAATCATATCTAAAACTTGTAAGTGTTAAATATTATGGACTATCAAAATTTGATTTCTTAAAATTTATTAAATTATTGATGATGGAGAATTAATTGAAGTGAAATGTTTAATTAGAATAATTAATTAATAAATTTGATTTATTTAATTAATTTGCAAGGAAAGAGATGCCAAAAATGAGGTGGATTTGGAGTATCCACATGAATGTTAACTATTTAGTGTTAGTTTTATATTACAATTTTTTCTTTCGCTTGAAATATTTATTTTATGTAGTTATATTATTTTAATTTAGAATAATTTAATTTCCTATAGAAACACATAAATTATTTTACTTTTGAAAAAATTACCATTCATTATTTTCATAATCCTTTTATTTTGTTTATAGTTTGAAAATTGTAATAAATATTTTTTAAATCATTCAAGTAATGTCTCATGTATTGTTTCTAGGGTCCCCCTATAGAGCTTACCCTAATTTCTAATTAATTGGTGTAGATAATCATACATACAACTTAATGGACCTATAAGTCCCCAAATTAAGCAATTCACTCCATTAAAATGTCAACCAAGGAATTGTAAACTTGAGATGGTACTATCACTATATATGCAGCTAAGAATCCTAGGCTTCTTGAATCAACTGAGTATAGGGATTGAACAAAATTAATTTATCTAAAAGCTTTATGAAATTAACTCATAATTAAAGAATGGGGTAAAAAATTGCTAACTATTATAACTATTATGGGTACTTATTATTCATGGACTATAACTAGTGACTCTTTGTGATGCAGTATAACCTAATTTAACTAATTAATTTAATAGCTTTGAACATAATTGTAAATGTGTAACTTCAATTCAAAAATGACAACATAACATTATTGTAATCTAAACTAGAAACTACACTTCAAAGAATACAATTTAGCATCTAACTAACCATCTAAGCTAATGTGGATGATGTAGTACCTCAAGTGGCCCTTTCTTGAGTTGTTGCATTCCACAGTATCTCCTTTCAATGACTAACTTGAAAAATCATGCATTAGAAATATTCTTCTTATTGTAATCTAACATATATAAAACTTGAAATAAAATATAATCAATCTAATATTCAATCAAGTTTCATGTATAATTCTAACTACGGCCTCTCACAAGAGTATCCCCATATATAAGGTTTGTGAGTCTTATTATTTAAAAACTATAAAAAAACTTTTAGCAACTATCAACTATTCCAAGAAAATAGGAAGAGGACCAGGTCTTTTACTTAACAGAAATATAAAAGAAGGTGGAAGTAGAAGTGTTAGAATCTAATAAGGATTATACAACAATCAAGGAGACCATTGTAACAGAAGCATGATTAACAAGGTAGTCTTCATTATAACTACC
This sequence comes from Sequoia sempervirens, assembly GCA_007258455.2. Classification (NCBI taxonomy): domain Eukaryota; kingdom Viridiplantae; phylum Streptophyta; class Pinopsida; order Cupressales; family Cupressaceae; genus Sequoia; species Sequoia sempervirens. The sequence continues at coordinate 142,862 of VDFB02345640.1, read as the reverse complement.
ATCCTTGTTAGAATAGACTTCTTCCTCCATAGTTTATTGAAAAGGTGGAGTGACACATAGATATCTGTGTTCACATCCCAAAACCATAAACTACATCTTATTTTAGAAATATGCATGTAATGTAGATGGTTGATTCCTTTGGTTGTGTTGAATTATCATCCTTTTGTTGTGGGTTGAAAATTCTTTTATTAAGGGTTGAAAAGTTCCTCACTACAAGGTTTAGTTTTATTCCTTAAGGCATTTTTCATTATTAGCAACTATGGTTAATCATAAATCTCTATTAAATCTCATATAAATTAAAATTACACACATATATTCATTGATATATATCATCCTTAAATTCATTGAAATAATTTAAAGTATATCGAAAAGGTTTGAAAATGTCTTTTGAAGTTTTGCATAAATGAGATAAACACGTGAAACTAAAGCCAAGAATTGGACATTCCTAAGGCTCATCATCCCCCAACTTAAATTTCTATAGTTTTTCCTTGAGAAACTCAGTGTCTCTAGTTGTATTGCATGGCAACCTCTCTATAGTCCACCATATTGGTGACTCGTTCACCCTGCTTCAAGTAGAACCCTTTTTTCTCTGTTATTTTCTCCCATCTGGCTTCCTCTGTTATATTTATCTCTTGTATCCTTGTCCAATGTGGGATTAGGAACAAGAGAAGAGGAGAACATAATTTCAAGGGAAACTAGGTAATATCATTTTCAAGGGAGGTTGAAATGTTTTTATGGGCTCTTTTTATCATTCATACATAGTTGAAGACTAAATGGCACTCCTTCCTTTTCAACTTCAATAATAATTCTCTACATCTTTCCTAAGATAAATTAAGTGCTTCTTTCCCTATCCCTACTACAAATTCTTAAAATATTTTATAGTCCTCTCTACATTCCAAAAAAAATTCTCACCCACCTTCTTTCTACCAAATCAATCCATTCTTCCACTATCTTTCGAGGATCTTCATATTTTTCTCTGAGTAGAAGGGGAAATGAATTATTCCTTTCTTGATAGTTCATTTGTAGTTGTCCTCTTTGATGATCATTTCTCATAAGTTAATTCATTGCCTTTAATTTAACACCCCCCCACAAACATAAGTGGGTTACAAGCATAGTCATGAGGGATAGCCAGATTATGCAAGTAGAGTTCACATAATTTATCTTGAATATTAGGGGTAGAATGTTGGTATGTCTCTAAAAACAAGGTAGGTAAAGACAAGAAAACTGGGAGATCATTGATCAACTGACTAAACTGAAATCCGAGAATTTTTTCTTGCAAATACATAGTATAAACCCTAGCAGATGGTTTGTGTAGGATTGGGTATAAATCATAATCAAAGGTAAAGATCCATAGTAGCACCACAAATACCCAAAATCTAAACCAAAATGACCCAAATCCAAATAAGAAAGTACAAAATAGCAAAGGAAATCAAATAAAATCAAATCTATACCAAACTTCCCATGCTAAAGTTGACTCATCTTCCTTGCACCTCCATTTTGTTGTGTATGCAAACTTTCCCTCATATTTTGTTGTATGCAAGTGTATTCAAGTGATACCGATAGCAAGAATATTGGAGATTTCATGGTTGTAAGGTTGGAATGATGGAGATATCTCTCTTTTATAGAAAATCTATTCAAACAGATAGTCAAGATTGAAAGCCAAAATGATGCAAAGGTCAAAAATCAAGGTTGCATGCACCACGAAGAGGTAGGGTTAGGGATCATTAGGACAAACGGTCAAGATTAAAAGGAGATTGAAAGCGATCAAAGGTGGAGATTCAAAAGAGAAAATGGAGGGAAAGTGGCGCAAATTAAATAATAAGATTATTTAATTTGGGAGAGGATGTGGGCAATTAAATAATCAAAAATGGTTATTTAATTATGGAAGAATAAGGAGAAATGGGGATTTAATTAAAATGATTAAAGCAACCATTTAATTAAAAGTGAAGGAAATGGGATAGACCATTAAATAATTGAAATAATTATTTAATCATGGATGAAAAGGTTAATGAACAACCAAATAATTAAAATAATTATTTAACTATAGATGAACAATGAAGAATGAATACTTATATAATTGAGAATTTATTTAATTATAGAGAAAAATATTAGTGACATAATTAAATAAATATATTAATTTATTTAATTAATCAAAGAAGGAACAAAGAAGGAGAAATTAATTAATTAAATAATTAAAATTATTTAATTATTAGAAGAATGTGACTCTATGAAATAATCAAATAATTAAAATTATTTGATTATGTAGGGAAGAAGAGAAATTGATGCAGAAAAAAATGGTGTTCACAAGATCAAGATATTTTTTAGTGTCTACATTTTTCCCTCTTTGACATAATGTGACTTTGAGAATTGTTTCAAATAATAATTAGGAAAATTAATCTCAGAATATGCAACAATGTGTCCTAGTGAAGATGGGATAGACCTATGCCCCTTTCAAAAAAAATGATAAATTATTCTGAAAAGCAAATTATATGTGCTCATAGCAAAAAGTTTCAACTAACAAACCTTCAAGATGTTCACATTAGGGTTTGAACTCAGCATTCGACATAGGTGATTAAAAAGGGAGGTAAAAATCCCACCCTAGGGGGGGTATAAATGTAATTTTGGGTGGTAAAAATGTCATTTTGTGCATTTGACTCTAATTTTTTATTGAGTTGTGAGTGAGATCCTATTGCGGAGCTATAGTGAAAATGTCTCCAATACCACACAATACACATTGCAGATACTGGGTTCAGACTTACAGATGGCCAGAGGGCTCAAGGGATGTAATATGTACACCTTCTTTGCTTCGTAATTTTTTCAATTTTTGCTAGATTTTAGAGCTTAGATTTAGGGAAACATATGTGGTGAAAAAAGTTCACCACATCTACTATCGTGTTCACTACAAGTGGAGGAAGTTCGCCACATTTACTATGGTGTGATGCAATTACAATGGCTAACTCACAACTAATTTTTGTGATGCATATGGAAGTGTGCAACACAACTAAAGGATTAAATGACACATGTGCATTTGTGAGTTGCATGTGTAATTGTGTGATGCAAATGTGAGTTTGTATACCATATTTGACTAGAATACCACATGTGTGTAGGGATTCGACACATTTACAAATGTGAATTGTAAATGCAAATTTAGCGACATGTTTGATTTTTGAGCTAAATATGTTAGACAATGCAACGCATTTCAATGTTTAGATTTTTCCCCAATTTTAGATATTTTTCTCTTTGTGATTGAGGTTGAATAGGTTTTATTTGACTTTTTAATTGATGTAGAGTGCTCTCTTTTGATCACAGGTGAAACTAGATCCCATCTATACTTGGGAGATCCATCCTTTGACTTTCAGACTATGAGATTGATTGACTAATGATGAGAGGGACCAACTACATGGCCTTGGATTATACTATGTTACTTTCATGCCCATGCTTGAAGCTAACGGGGTTTACTAACTGTGTGAGTCGAGAGATGGCATTCAAAGACTAGATCGTTTCATTTACCCACAAGGGAGGCCATTATGACTTTGGAGGATGTGTGGTGGATCCTTAAACTTCCCATTTAGGGAGTGTATGTAGCTTATGATCCTAAGCGTGGATATGTTGTGAATCAGAGGGATTTCGTGCATGAGGATGTGGCAGAGCTCAAGATCAAGGAGTATGAGATCTGATGGGATGTACTTGTGGACTGATACAATCTATTCATTGTTGTTCTTTGTAGTACAATTGGTGGTCTTGTGTGCCCTGGTCGATGGGGACATGGATTTCTAGTTGAACAGGGGGAGATGCTGATTACGATGTTGACTCAGAGTATAGTGTATGCTTGGGGGTCTTGTATGTTGGCTATGTTATACTTCAAGTTGCACAATGTCACATATAGAGGTGCATAATCCATTAGTTGTGGTACAACTCTTCTCATGGTTTGGGCATAGGAGCATATCGTGGTGTTCTAATTGTCTATGTAGAGACAGTTGGGGGTAGGTTTTCCTTATGTATACATATATGGAGGTGTTATGACATAGACATATGTCAACGATGTTGGATACTAGAGACACACAATTGGAATTTTGGATTCTTTTATTTGGAGACCATACAAAGACTACACCCCTTTTGTAGATGATGATGATGATCACTTTCTATATTGACATTAGACCCACTATCTAACTAGTTTGGAGAGAGACAAGGACTCCCAGTGGGCACAACAAAGTTTTCAAAATTGAGTAGGGAGATCTAGCCATGGGGGGCCATGATCAATGTCATCACTACATAATAGGACATAGATGGATTGCAACCAGTTCAGTGACATGTTGGGATAGAGGTAGTATTTGTGGGTACCACACCCAAGTACGACACTTGGTGGGCCCAACATAGGCCAGTTCCACTGACAGATCTTGATTAGCTTGCACCTGTAGAGAGGCATGCGAAAGGTCCAAGAGGTAGGATTTAGGTTCGAGGATAGGGCTGAGGGGATCATGGAGGAGATGATGGGGATGGAGGAGGGAGGGGAGGTAGAGGAGACACAAGAGGGATAGGAAGAGACCAAGGTGGAAATCCACCTCAAGCATCGAGGCGAGATGGAGGCAGGCAGGCAGTGGATGCTCCTTGTTGGAAGGAGAGATTCAAAGATTTTCCTCCTCATCAGGAGGAGGAGGTCAAAGTAGAGGTTGACATGGGTATGGATGTTGGGGTGGGGGGGTTGGCAAGGAGAAGGAGATGAGGGACAAAGAGGAGGAGGAGAGGGAGAGAGTGGTGATGGAGGAGGTCTTGGAGGAGATCCCCATCCTCAAGGAAATGGAGGAGGTATAGGATTGGCTATTCAATCCATAGATAGCAAAGCTACAAGAACAACATGTTGCATAGGAAGAGTTACATCAGTTGAGGGCCGAGAGGGACATGGTTGTGATTCGGGCACAATGGGTAGAGTAGAGTACTATAAACTTTATTAGCAGATGTAGTGGGTCGACATTAGATTTTTCTTGGGAGTTGCAAGGGCTATTAGATGGGAGCAATATTATAGAGACTTGTATGAGAGGGTCATACCTCCCTCACAGATTGATCTCAGCTTTACAGAGGTCATGAGCAGATCATAGTCTAGATAACAGTCAAGGCAGTCATAGAGCAGCTAGGGTGTCTCCTAGCCTCAACCTTCACCATACCATTGACCATCAAGATTAGGATCTCAATAGAGATATGACAAGAAGCCCCTGTTAGGATCATCTCCATCAAGAGATATGGTGAGCACTAGTTAGATTTGTTCATTGCATTAGACACTAGTACATGTATATTTTTTATTGAGCTAGCGAGCTCCATTTTTTTGATACATCCTAATATTATACTGTGACACTATTTTTTGATATATATGTGAAATAAATGATTTTTACGGTGACTACAAGATATGTTATTTATTATGCATGTTTATATGTGATATGGATTAGGATGCTATGATGTTATGCATTTATATGATTATGAGATGATTCTATATGTTATTGTGCATTATGGATGATCTATGGTTTATGCTTATATATGATTCTCTATCTTGTATGAATGGATGCACTTAATTTATATTGCTTATGATGGATGCAAGATGTACATGATTTACTTTTTATGATATGATTTATGATATTATGGATATATTATGATTATTGTGTGATGTGGTATGTATATGTATGATGCATGTAAATGCTATGATATGGATAATGGATATGGATAATATATGTAAATGCAATGGTATGGATGATTTCCTTTTAATATGTAAATGTGATATGTATGCAATGATTATGCAAGATGTGTTTAATGAGATGTATGTTGACGGTTTATGGATGCAAGATGGTACTTATGGTATTATGACATGCAATGCTTATTTGAATGTATGATGATGCTATCTATGTTTTTTATATTTTCTAATGCAATATGGATGACCTAATATGGTTATGATGATGCCTATGATACTTCTAACATGATTATGTATGTAGGATATTTTTGTGTGTCACAAGATGCCATTAAGATGATTGTAGATAGAAGATTCATGAGCACAACGAAGATGGATGTTAGTGCAGAGTTAGTCAAATGAAAAGGGATTGATGTTCTTGATTGATAGATGCTAGACTTGCACATTTATCATCATTGTCTAGTAAAATTATATCAAATGGACAATAAACACCACCTTATGACAATAATTGGAACTATGACCAAAGACCAATCAAAAAGATAAGACCAAATAGACCAAAAAAGTCAATGACTATTTAGATCATTTTCCTAAGTTTATTTATTAATAGGATTGATTCAAGATTGGTTTGACTGATTAATTGGTGATATTGATTGATTGACTGACAAGATTGATTGATTGATAGGATTGACCAATTGGTAAGCTTGATTGATTAACAATATTTATTGATTGACAGATAGGATTGATCGATTGATTTTCCTAGTTTTAGGAAGGAAATATCCTATATAAGGAAAATGATAGGGTGTACAAATGACAATGTCTAATTTCAAGGACGCATCCCGAATAAGACAACATGATAGGATCAAGTTTGGATTCAAGAAATATGACAAGTTGAATAAGATGTCGAGGGTGGTTTCAAAAATGCCACATCTTGTATAAGACCATTGATTTGATAAGATATTGATGATTAGGCAATTGACCGGTTTGGATTGAAGACTAGTTTGATAGTTAATCTATTGATTTATGATTTGGTTTAGGCTTAAATATATACTTATATCTGAAGTGTTGACCTTAGCAAGGGACAACTTATTAGAAGACAAATGATGATGTACCAAGATGGACCCAACAAACCCTAAGGGACCAACCTAGTGCCTTGAGGGCTCATCAATTGATGGCCTTGTCTATGTTATGCATACAGAGACATAATAGTTCAACTAAATTTTACCATGGATAACTCATTATTATGATGTCAATCATTATTGAATCGAATTGAAAAAACCCTAAAGGACTGACCTAGTGCCTTGAGGGCTCATCGAAAGATGGACTTTCCTATTTAGCATGCATAGAAACATCGTAGTTCAAATGGAATTGGACTGACATAGACTCTGACTCTATTTTTGGAGTTATTGATATTTTCTATTTTTTTGGATTTTTGATGTGTGTTAATAGAAAAAGTAGCCATTTCCCTTGCTTGTTTGATAATTGACATTAAAGTTGAACTAATGGTGTCTTGGAGTGGTGTTGTTATGTGTTGTACACATTCACACTGTTCTAGGACCTTTATTTAATTAAAATGTGCCTTAATTGATCCTTTACAAAGATTTTGTAAGGCGCTGTAACACACTTTCACACTTTTCTAGGATGTATTTGCTTAATTAAGCCTTATGGGCCCATTTTCAATAAAATATGTTTAAATTTATACCTTGTTTAAGTGTTGTAAAGTGTCTTAAAGCACTTTCACACTTATCTAGGTGGTCTTAATTAATTGTGGTTCATTGGAGTTATTAACCCCCTTTTGATTCAAATTTAGGCCTTAATTTTGACACCTCCCGAAGATCTATCCCGACAATCATAATTTAAATAAAAAATTATTTCATTGGGAAAGTTTGGTCTTGGTAAGTTGAGACAGGAAGTCCTCCCTTAATAGGACCCCCCTTTCTTAGGTGATTTGGAATGGGTTTTTGGCCTTCTTTTAGTCCACCAAAGCTTGGTCCTAGAAACTTAGCTAGGACCCATTCGCCAAAGATGACGAATGAGTCCTCCCTTAATGAGAACCCTATTTTTGAATTTTATTTTGGTAGGAATTTAATTATGTTTCTTCCCAGATTTGGTGCCAGCCTTAATTCTTTCAATTTTGGGGTTAATCTCCTAATTTACTATAAATAAGGGGTTAATTCACATTGTTTCTCCTAGCAAGTTTATGAAGCATCCAAGCATTCAAGTGATCAAGCATTATAGCATTTCAAAGGAATTTACAAGGCATTTCAAGGCAGATTTCAAAGGTTTATTACAATAATTCAAAGTTGTATCATCATGTCAAGGGTTTAATGCATTCATGTGTGTTGATCTAAGAAATTAATGTTGCATTGAGGATCTATCTACAAAGCATCATCTTAAATCCAAGATCTACATTCTTCATGGCCACTACATGTTATTTTGCAAATTTGTTTCACAAGACATCATCCAAAGTGACATCATTTGCATATTTCACATCATTTCATACTTCATTTCCTTATTTCATCGATTGGTTTAATCGTCTACAAAGGGTTTGATTGAGGCAAACCCCCATTCACTAAAAAATCAACAAGTTTTTCTTCCCTTGAGTATGTGATTGCAGATTTACAGGTTGAAGATCAAATTGAGCAAGATTTGGAGCAAAATTGTCAAAGTTGCAAATTTGCAAAAGTTGTCATTCAAAGTGAAAGATCACGGAAAGAGCTCTACAGAATTACATACAAGCGTCCAGAACTTGATAATAGAGAATTTGAGAGTGTAGACATCAAGGAACAAGATCCTGAAATCAATTTTCCAAAACCCTAAAAGGGCCCATTAGCCACTGAAGGAAAATGAGTCCTCCATAGCTCAAAAACAACTTTCTAGCGAGGGACATAGCTTTTTATGCTCTAAAAACATCCCCCATAGTTGCTATAACAGTTAGGTTGCATTTTTGGTCATTATTAGCATCTTATTTTGCATAATTTGAGGTGTTTAGGGCCTTGAAAAATAAGTGGTCCATCACTTTGTTGATTCATTTGGTGGACCCTATTTTTCACCCTAATCATGATGTTTTATGATTTATTTAGATTTTTTATATTTTATGATTTTTTTGGTATTTTGATGTTTTATGGTTTTTTGGATTTTTGATATTTTATTTTTTTTTAGATTTTGACTTTTTTTGGATTTTTGATGTTTAATGATTTTTTTGGATTTTTGATATTTTATGATTTTTTTGGATTTTGAAATGTTTTTTTTTTGTATTTTTGATGTTTTAAAAGTTGATACCATGTTTAGGATCACATAAAGATGTAGGTTGAGGAATTGCCCCCAGTCAGGTATAGGACCAACTTATGATGGATGCCAATGTATCATGACCAGGTATGAAAAACGAAGGATGATAAATGTTAGTAGTTCTCAGGCCATGAGAAGGATGACAAAGCTTTATTATAGAAAAATGATATGCATGAAGGATGACTGAACGTGGGTAGAAAACCTAGAGATAGAATGATGGTAGATGATAGAGAAAATGTTGACTACACATGGCACCTGTTTTCTAGGTTTTCACCAAAGTATTTATCCAAAGTGCCACCGAATTGGTTTCCACTATTGGATGAATTATTTCTCTTTAATATTTTTTTTATTTTTTCTATTTTTATTTTTTTTAGTGTCGCCAAGATTCCTATTTTCTAGGTTTTCATTAGGGTGATAATTTTTTTGTATTTTTTTACTTTTGACGAGATTCTCTAAAAGCAATGTATAGTACCTGCAAAGGCACATGCTATTGATAGGCTCTGGTAATGGTTTGCCTTCACGAGTAGAAATTTGATATGCACCGGACCCATATGTTGTTGTTATGATGTAAGGACCCAACCAATTAGGATCAAAATTTCTAGGTTTTTCTCGATCCATTTGATTCTTTAGATTCTCTTTCAAGACTAAGTCACCAATGTCAAAGTGTCTGACTCAAAATTTCTTTTTATATTTGTGACAAAGACAATTTTGATATGCTTGTAAATGGGTTAATGCATTCTATCTCTTTTCATCCAATAGATCTAGCTCATGCAAATAGGATATGTGATACTCTTCTTCATCAATAAACTAAATTACATGGATACCCTCAATGATGGTAACTCAACCTCAATGGGAAGAATGGCTTCAGATCCAAAGACAAGGGAATATGGAGTGGCTCTTGTGGGAGTGCAGATGCTAGTACGATAGGCCCATAATGCAAGATTGAGTTGAATGTGATAGTCATGGCCAACATGATCGATAGTCTTTTTTAAGGTTTTAAGGATGGTCTTATTAGACGCCTCAACTTGATCATTTCCTTGGGGATAGTATGGAGTGGTGAAATGATGTTGGATATGGAATCTCTCGCATAATTCATGAACATATTTATTTTTGAAGGGATGGCCATTTTCCATGACGATGGATTGGGGAACACCATACCTGTATATGATATAGTTAAGTATGAACTTGGATATTTTCTTACCAATAATGTAGGTCATCGGAATGGCTTCAATCCATTTAGTGAAGTACTGAGTTGTAACAAGGATAAATTTATGACCATTAGTAAAGGTGGGGTAAATATTTCCTACCAGGTCAAGTCCCCATTAAGAGAAAGGTGATGTAAGTGGATGAAATTCTTGAGCAACTGCATGTACAAGATCTCCATGTATCTGAGATTGGGGAGGTTTCTTCACAGTAGTAAGCATCACATTCCATGGTAAGCCAATAGTATCACATTTGCATAAGCTTCTTAACTAGAGTAGGACCAACAAAGTGAGCTTCACATATACCATTGTGTACCTCTTGTAAGGCCATTTGTGCTTCATATGAATCGAGACATCTTAGGAGGGTGCTATCTAGGATACGATGGTAAAGGGTATCACTGATGATGGCATATTTGGAGGCTTTCCAAATAAAAGTCTTGCATTGGTTTGTGGAAAATTTAGGAGGGATAATTTGGTCATGCAAGTAATTATAAAAGTCTTTGTACCAAGGAGATTCAATACAACAATTTCACACATGAATTCCAATTTGGGGACCTCAAACATAGGGATCAATAGTTGTTCCACCAAGAACTCATATTGTGAGGCGTTGTTAGGAATAATATCCAAGAGAGATCCAATGGTTGTCATTGCATCAAAAAATTTGTTCTAAATCCTCAAAAAATTTGCAAAAGGGATAACATTGAAGTATAGTTTAAAACTATCGACCATGCATTTATAAGGAGTGAGTTGTTCATCTCACTAGTGTAGAAAAAGCAATAAATGACTAAAAAAACTACTAAAAATTGCATATAAATGACTAAGCTTGGTCATGTGACCATTAGTATTTTATTTCCAATCATTTATAATGTGACCAAATTCATGACTAAACCATTTTTAGTCATTTATTGGTTGTTTTGATTGATCAATTCGGTAGTATATTTAGTCATTAATTTAGTCATTGATTGTTGTTAACTGGTCATTTATTTATTCATGGTAGTCATTTATTTAGTCATGGTATTCATTTATTTAGTCATGGTATTCATTTATTTAGTCATGGTAGTCATTTATTTAGTCATGCTAGTCATTCATTTAGTCATTATAGTCATTTATTTAGTCATTGTAATCATTTATTTAGTCATGGTAGTCATTTATTTAATCATGGTTTAGTCATTTGTTTAGTCATGGTAGTCATTTATTTGGTCTTTTATGAACTAATAATTTTAGATGTTATGTAAACTCCTATGTTTGGAGAATGTTATTACAATAACTAGTCTATGAAATTGCAAACCAAGAGAAGCTTTCATTGAAATTTTGTTGTGATTGAAAGATATAAAACTTTAAAGCTCGTATGTTATACTAGAAAAATTAAACTGAAGCAATCATAAAACTTCAACAAATTTGCTCAAAGGATTAAAATAGCAATGTTAGAAAATAATTTACTATATATTCAAATTGTATATAAAATATGTTACAAAGAAATCTTTATATATATTTTTGAACACAACAAATAGGCTGTATGAAGAAAGAAACAAGATTAGATGAAGGGGAAAAAAAAGCTAATAAAGATAATAAAACAAAACTTAAAACAAAGAATATTTCGCAATATTCAAACTACTAATTTATTATGCTTTTAAATCTAAAAAGAAACTAAAACTAAAGCTAAAAATCCATTAGTGTGAATGCATGTCTTCAATGATGCCACTATTGCACATGGGGTGGGCTATAAATGCATCTAGTGAGGCACTGGTTTTGCATTTTCTCCTTGCTTTGTACTTGTCCACAATAAAAAATTAAACTTTACAATCCATCCAAAGGAGGTTATTAGTATAAATAGATTGGATATTGAACTCTTATGTATTTATGAATAAAGAATATGAGAACTCAAAATTTGTTAATATTTTTAAAAGATTTATGAAACTTTGAAATATGAAAAAGAAAGTAAAAACATGAAAAAAAAACAAAGCATATCATATAATAACATGAAAAAAAAATAGAGCCTTAGTAATTTGTGAAGGGAGCAATCTCCTCGTGCCTCTTCACCCGCCCATCTCCACGAAAGGAAGCAATCTACAAAAAGAAAATGCAAAACAGGAAAAAGATAAGAATAGGGTTTTTGAAAGGAAGCCATCTCAATGGCCCTCGGCCATCCAACAACCCCAACAATCATCATGCCACTCTTCAAATAACATCACATAGCTTTTGAATTTTTGATACCATTCCAAGACTACAAGAGAGCCCCTGCATAGCAGTTGGGTGTCATAGGCAAAGTGCATCATTTGGAGAGGACCCAAAAGCTAGACGGAGGCTCCCAACAATCCTGTTAGAGCTCAACATGGATTATTTTAGAGCGACTACCAGTGCTGGCCCATTTCCCACAATGCATCCAATGTTGAGACCGTTCAAAGACTGCAACCCAAGAGCTAGATGGAGGCTCCCAAGGAATCACTTTACTAGGGCTCGATTTGGATGAGTTTCCTATCCACACATCTGGATTCACATCTGAGGATGCACTAGTAGAATTTGTCAAATAAATGATGACGTGACTAAAAATTTTAGTCATGTGACTAACACTCATAGTATTTGGAAAATAAATGACTAATTTGGTCATTTATAAGTGACTAATTTGGTCATCGAGTAAAATCACAACTAAATGACTAAATAAATGACTAATATCAGACAAATAAAAATGACTAAATAAATGACTAATATTAGACAAATAAAAATGACTAAGTAAATTACTAAATAAATAACTAAATAAATGTGCTCATTATTAAAATCTTGGCCATAATTTTCATTTTAATAAACATACTCTAAAACCTTCGTCAAGACCTTATTTTCAATCGTAGCCCACCATAATTAATAATAAAATATTACAAATAAAATTACTAATAAATATTTTTTGTGGAATAAATATTTTGTTTTGTGGTGTCATCATATGAACACCAAAGTTTCTTCTAAATTGACGAAAAACCACCAAATTATAAAAATTAACGAAAACCATAAGAGAACCTAAAAAACTAAAACCCAAAAACCTTGAAAAATAAAAAAATAAGCAAAAGGAAGAGAAAAAACAAAAAATAAGAATAAACAACCAAATAGTCTAAGAGGAAAAAGGACCAAATTTTTTTTATAAGCATAATTTTCATTTTAATAAACATACTCTAAAACCTCCATGAAGACCTTATTTTCAATGTAGCCCACCAAAATGGAGGAGTGAGTCAAAACCTATAGCCTGCCAAAATGGAGCAGTGAGTTGAAACCTTATTTTCAAGGTAGCCTGCCAAAATGGAGAAGTAAAGCACGCCTGATTTTGGATTGCAACCTCTACCCATTTTTCCACATCGAACATGATTTGTGCAGAATCTTGTGGTAAGTCACTTTCCATGGTTTCAATTAATTTTACTTTTCAAATCTATATGTGGTCAAGCTATATCATCCATTTTTTTTAATAATTTTACTAGTTGCTTGTTGACTAATAGTGATTATCTTCTTTTTTAGGCTAATTATGGAAAAGTAAATCCATCATGTGTTGCAGAAGTTAAGGATTTATATAGAGAACTTGGAATCGAGGTTTGTTTATTCTTTTCTTTTCCGTTATGAGATGTTAAAAGTGATCTTTTCTTTTCAAATTTTCCACTATCAAATTGCATAGTTCACAGGAGAGCTTACTTTTATCTATAAAAATGATATTAAGGGATGTGTAGATTGAGTTTTCTATACAAATTTCAAAATTTGAACTCTTAAAATTAGCTTCCACTTTCTAAGGGGGCATACAAATCACTTTTGAAGTTGAGTGTAAAAAACAAGGTAGCACATAAAGAAAAATGATGAACAATAATAAAGTGAAAAGTGGGTCTTCTTATATCAACCGTGTAGAGTACAATGAAAGGAGTGTAGGGACAGTGTAGTGGAACAGTAGTTCAATTGTATAGTAGATTTCATCCTACTTTGTTTGAGAACTCTTACTGAATTCCCAAAAATAGGAGTTCCCAAATGACGCCAACAACAACAGCTAATTCATAGGCCCTATGAAAATCTCTAAATTTTTGGCTCCCCTTTGATACTTTTCTCCATACTTACAGATTACATCTCCATGATTAATATGGTAATAAAAATCTATACTGGAACATCTGAGAGTCGAAGATCCTTTCCCTCAAACTAAAGCTTTTTTCTCGAAAAACTAGAGCTGAGACAAGCCAAGAACTAGTGGAAGGGAAGTTGAATGAAAACGAAGAGCAACTAAAATCCTTCCTAAGAAAAGTGCCCTTTCCACTATAACTGTCGGTTCTAGTGTCTCCTTGTTCATTTTTTCTGGCATCTCCTCATTTTTCATTTCTTGATAGAGAGCTTCTAAAATATGTGCAAGATGTTCTTCAATCTCAACAATAAATTTTGAGATAAAATGGAAGCATTTCTCTAGAAAATAAGGTGCTAAATCATTTATCCTTGGAGATTTATGTGTATGAAGAAAACTTGGGAGGTCTTCCAGAATATTCTTGGGCCCCTCATCTATTTTATCTTTTATTTGACTAACCTCAATTCGAAAATAAGTGTTAAGGTGACCAAACCAGTCTTCATCATTTGTCATCATAAATCTAAAACTCAACCCAGGTAAATTGACACTTTTAAGGTCCCCTCTCTTGACAAGCCAGCCCTCACTAGTAGTTAATTTGTGCAAATGGGTTTCAACATCTTTGTAACTTGCCAGAGATGTAACTATGGCTTCAAGGAATTTACCAACCTTAACTCTCTCACGCAGATCTGCATATCCATCAGCTATTATTTGTTTCATCCTACTAACAATTAGTCTTTCAAAAAGTTCATCCCACAAACTCTTTGAGTGCTTCAAAACAATCTCACACACACATTGCAATGGGAACTCAACATTTGAACCAAAAACCATTTTTAGCCACTCCAAGCTCCCTTCAAATGCATCCAGACTGTCCAATGTATCTCTGATTGATGTCTCATTCTCTGCAAGTTCCTTGCCACCTTTCACAAGATCAAGAAAACACTTCCCCCCAAGCCTATTTGTAGAGATAATATCATTTGCACATGTCTCAAGCCACGCTAAGCAAGACTTTGATATAAATTCACTTAGAAAAATAATCATGGTAGCTTGTAGCTTCTCTCTATGAGATTTCCACAATTGTACCTCATTTTTTGGGTTTGGAATCCCACCAAACAACTATGATCCAGGTGGCATTGCCAACACAGTCTTATAAAAAAGAGGAAAATAATTTAGAACCTCCAAGAAGAGTTCCCCAGCCTAACATAGCGTTACTTGTATGACTCTTACCACATTACAAAAAATGGAACTGACTGCCTCCACCTTATTTTGCATAAGCTTTATCTAGTACAATGTGCTCCTACCTATTATGCGGTTGGCTAAATCCTTTTCCAAAGCATTGGTTCCTTGCCCCCATTGGATTTTTAATTCTTTGCTACCTTGGTTGAGTTCTTGAGTTGTGTTAATGGAAAATTGGTTCATCAAATTTATGTGAAGGCCAAGAACTTTTCCTTTTCCTTCACCTTTCTATTATATTATTTCATTGACTTGTTATAGGTCGAGGTTATATTTCATTTAAGTGATTTGATCTTGTTTTTTTGATGATTGGATAATGGTCCCATAATCTTGGTAGACCGGCATGGTGGGTTCAATATCCATATATTGATCTACCAAAAAATTCTCTATTGTTAGCATGGGCATCTCCAACATGGAGCCTAATAGCAATCAGGAGCACCATTCAACCTCACTTAGAC
This sequence comes from Sequoia sempervirens, assembly GCA_007258455.2. NCBI lineage: Eukaryota > Viridiplantae > Streptophyta > Pinopsida > Cupressales > Cupressaceae > Sequoia > Sequoia sempervirens. The sequence continues at coordinate 126,938 of VDFB02345640.1, read as the reverse complement.
AAATTTCACAAAATATAGGCTTTAATCTCTCAATTCCTTCAATCCTCAAGCACTATAGAAAACATATAAAACCATTTTCAGATACCCTTTAATGACTTCTAAAACATATCCCAAATTCACCATAGGTTGTTTTGGAACAACCTGCAAATTGCATTTGCTTTAAAGTTTCTAAATCCTTTTCAACAAATCTAATTTGTGTATATATTGCAATTATTGTAGTCCATGATACCACATTTCTTTGAGGCATTTTTTTGAACACTTCAAGTGCCTTTTCTATGATCCCACATATAGAATACATGTTGGTGCAGGAGCACCTAAGCTTCCATTTTCAAATTTGAAGGCCATTGCATCTTAGTAGGTCATTTTAGCATTTGAGGAGGTCATTTTATGTTAATTGGGTCTTTTGAGACCATTCACTGTGAATTAGGATGATTTTAGAGTCAATTGGGTAAAAGAGACAAAGTTGCGAAAAAGTTATAAAATTGCAAACTATCAAAAGTTGTTGTGGGTCATTTTTGTCAAGTTTTGTAGAATTGCTAAATATAGTGCAACATGACAAATTTTGCATGTCTAAGGAAAAAAGATGCTCCTCCATCGAACAAAAAATGTGCATTGATAAATTGAATATATACTTGATAAACCAATTTAAATAATAAGGAAATATTAAACTAGAGACAACCAAATAATTAAATATTTTCAACAAACAATTGATACCAATATAAAGCCACATAATCAAAGATCCTTCATTTATTTCCTCAAAATTATATCTACAACATAGTCTTTTGAAATGGAAACATTATGGAAGCTTTTTGCTATCTATCTATCCCTATTCACCTACTATCTTCTCCTATATCCTTCTTTTGGTCCTGGTCTCTCTTATATACACAAGAGGCAACAAACTTTAGACCAAAAGACACGACTCTTGATAACAAAACATGATTTTGAACCTAATTTAAGAAACTAACAAAATCATAAACATGTGTACCAATCTTTTAATCTTTGAGTAAAATCTTGTGGTCATTTAAGACCTGTTCAAAGCTTTTATTGTATGATAGGGTCCATAGCATTACCACCAATCGATTCTAACTATTGCTCAATTGTGCCCAAATTATCCACTACCTGATTTATCAACAGATTGAAAGCTGAGAGGTGATAAATGTACCCTTGCTATGCATGAGTGTCTGCATTGGATATGACCACCTTCATATCATACTCTATGTACATGAATTTCTCAATTTAGTTATGAGTATTCTGCAAGACCATTCCTTATCATTGATCTCATGCAATGCAATTGTTAGAAAGTCTATAAATTCGGCTTTCCAATCATCCCTTTCTCAAAGATTCCCTATATCATCATGGAGTGTAGGAACCAAATTAAAACAACTAAGGTCTTCTTCGAGTCTTTCTTGATATTGGTTGTGGGATCTCACCAAGTCATTATATCTTTGTAGTGTTTGGTCTTTCAGGATTTGTTTACCCAAAAGTTCCTTCTTTTTATAAATCATTCTTCCTTGTAACTAGAAATTCTCCTCTAGTGTTGATTGTATTTGCTTAAATACACCCCAATAATTGTCAGCCTGCTTTATCAGCTTATCGAACCTCTCTTTGATTATCTCAGACACAACATTGTACTTAATGATTTTCACCTCCTTTTCCAGTGTTTTACACTTTTCTTGGGCTTTCAAATAGGAGTTTTTTCAATAGGTTGCATCAGCTCATGAATCTAACACTCTCTTGTCCTTTTTGAGCCATGGAGTGTACAATTATGGAGTAGAAGAGGAAGATGACTTCTCCATTTGATGTGATAACTACTTTTTCAATTTTTCATTCTCTTTGACCAATTTTTCAATTTGTGCTCTAGTGAATTTTGCCACATTGACATTCAGCTCTGCATTTTCTAAGGGATTAGTGTTCGCAACTCTTTTGACCAAAAGGTATCCAAATACTTGATTAGTATTTTCAATCACTGTTAGCCTCTTTGCATGAGGGTATAGTGACCAAATAAGCAAGGCATCCTCATCCGAATTGTATCCAAACCTTGAGTATATCTTATCACTAGCTTCCTCTGATAAGTTCATTGTTGTATCCCGTCTTTTTTTTGAAACTGATAAACACAATTGTTGAGCTCATGTCCCATCCTAGTAGAAGTAGTACCCTATCCTATTGAAGTAATTCTCTACCTCATTCAGGAGTGATGGATTGCATTTCCCTGTCAACTTCCTTTTTCAAATCTTCTAAGGCATCAGCTTCCTTTTCAAGAGTAAAGTCTTGCTCCTTTTGTCTTATTTTCTTCCCCTTATACTCATAGACAAATGATTTGAACTCGGGAGTTTTTAAAAAATCATTATTAGAAATGAATTCATGACCAGCCTTAACCCTAATGTCATTAGATAACTCATCTGATGTTTCAAATTTTACAAGTTCCTGAGGGGGCTCATATTGTGTAATCTCAGGGGCCTTTATTTGTTCCTGAGGGGGCTCATATTGTGTAATCACAAGGGCCTTTATTTTTTCCACTGGTTGCTCCTCTCCATCACTCTCCTCATCACTTCCTTCCTCTTCACTTTTGTTAGTGGAGAAACATACATCAGGGGTGGGTTGTGGGGGTATGTGATCCAAAGGCTCCACATCCTCAGCCTCCATTCCTATGTAACTCATATGAGATGTATCAAAAATGTATGAGGGCACATCTTTTACTGTTTCATGCATATGAGCAATAAGCTGCTCAATCCTAGCCAAGGGATCTTATATATCAGCAAATTCTTCTCTATATGATGGGGTATTCTTTCTCTTCCATTCCTCTACAAGCATAGCTTTATTATATGAATCCATTCTCTCACCAGTGGAAGCTTCATCTCAGTTCTTGTTCACATCATCAAGTGCAAACCAATGCTCATACCCTGAAAAATTCTAAGTTAATCTTGCTTGATGAATAAATCCCTCTATATAAATTTATTTCTTTCATACCCAAGAGGAAGGTTGTAATGAGATAATTTAGAATCAATTTCTTCATATCCTTCAATGGCACATACTGTGAAATCTCCAAAATAAAGAGTGTTAGGAAAGAGTTATTCTTTATTATGACTCTTGAGATTTTTAGTATCAGACCTTGCTAATTGTCGTACTATTTCCAAATATGCAACTCTGTTAGGAACCGCTCGAGGTAGCAAACGTCGAACCCCTTCAAATCCATAAACCCTTATTACTATGCAATCAGAGAAGGCATACCAATCTCCCCAATTATGGTTCACCTTGCCTCTCAAGTTGTTTTCCTTTGGTCTCAAAAATATTTGCACCTCAGGGGATAAATTGTGATCATATGAATAGCCTAGCAACTTCATTAGTGGTTTAACAAAATATTGTTCAAAATATAAATAGTGAGACCTCTCACATCGACTATCCCATAGTGTAATCCACATATGTACAGGTTTAAATTTTCCATCTTTATCTGTGTCTTTGATTCTTAATTCTTTACCCCACACATTTCTAGCATGTCCCTCATATAAAAGTAAATGCATTAACAAGGAATAGTGTTTGAAATCTATGCAATCACTATTGTTTTTTATTCTTTCAAGCCCTTGATTTAGGGAATTCACCAAATAGTTTGCATAGTCGAATGACCTAGCATCTTTGCTTTGTATATCAGTTGCTAGAACCATCGGTGCAATAGACATAAGAGGTGGAACCTCAATTCCCAAGACTTGACCAACTGAGTAGTAGGTATATTGGAAGTATTCTTCAAACAAATCTATATGAAATGGAGGGTTTTCATTTCTCAAAAAAAAATTGAGTTGACCTTGCTCATTCTTAGGTCTGTACAATGCTAGCTTCCATCTCTTGTAACTAGTATCCATGCAATGGTATTCTATCAAAAAGTCTCTATGGAAAGTTCATGGGACCTTCTAACTAAAATACATTAGAGATTAGGTCTTGGGAGATAACAAGCATATCAGCCCCATTTGGTGATTGGATAGTTCTTTTCTTGGCATTATACCAACTGGCTAGAGCTTTCACCAATTCTACGTTGATGAATATGTTTGGCACCACAAGTATTCCTAAGTTTAGTCTCCATGGGTTACAGACTGGTTGAAATATGAATTTTTTTTGTAGTGATACATAAAAGCTCATAGCCTTGGTGTGGCGTCCAAACATCCCCAAGACCCCTATGTTTATCTAACAATTTACTTGCTTGAACACTTCTTTTGGGTCTTGGCCCTGACCCTAGACACTGATCTATCAAGTCTTGGTTTAAATTCCTCTTTTTAATTTTTTGTTTCTTTGCCTTAGGTTTTTCTACATTTTCTTCCATTGAAAACTCTAAAAAAATATAACTTTCTAGATAAGAGTGGAGTACTTACATGAATTTTTTCTTCTCCTGGCTTCAATGCGTGAGAACTCTAAGTTTTGTCCTTTATACTTCTACCCTTAGCGTAGCCTTTTTGGTTTTTGCAAATTGTATGATTAATTCATGTTGCAATTCACCTCTATGTTGGCTCATTAATATACCACCTACTTCAATCTTGTCATCAAGGAGAGCATTTATGTTAAATATCTCGACGATGCTTTTGACGCCACATCAGCTAGTAGTAATTATTCATCGCTATATCATTGGGACCTTGGTTCGTTTTCCACTGATGACCACCTTCTCCACCGATAAGTGTTTTTCTTTCAGTCTATCGGTAAGACATCAAACAATGTTACCACAATGCATCTCAGCTTCATCGATAAGTGTTAGACTTTGATACCCTGTGATTATATTGGGCTATCAGGGGAGCTTCATCATTCATTTCGCTGATGCACTAGAGCTGTGGTGATGGAAGGATATTACGCTGATGTAAGGATATGAATTGCCCCTATCGGGCTATCGGTGGGGTGGTGATGGGAGTTCCACCGACAGAGTATTGTTATTTCGATGGTATCAAAGGACTTCAATGGATTTCATGAATGTGATTATTTGGGTATACTAGTTACAAAAATGGATTCTTTACATGAACCTCAGTAATTTGTCTAGATCATGAAATTGAGTCTAATGAGATTTTGTAAGGACTAGGAGATAAATGAATAGATGTTAATGCAAATATGTGGGATTTTTTTTTTTAGTCCTAACATAGCTCTTTTGACATTTTTTTGTCTTATAATTATTGTGTGATGCATGATCTTTATTTTTCTTTATTATTTTGTGCATGCATGTGTCATGTGTAGGCTTAATAGTTGGTTATTGACCTCTCACATGAGCTAATATGTTGGTGATCTAGTTTTTCTAAACAAAAGTCCCCCCGATAAAGTAAATTGCCCCCAATAGAATAATATGTAATAATATTTAATTGAGGGAGTATAATATTTCTTATAGGGATGCAGTGTCTATGCATTAATGGAAAATTGTATTCGCTTGAAAGTTTTTAAAGTCTTTCCACCTAATAAATTTCATGCATATCTATTGTAGATGTCCTTAAGCTATATGGAAAAGGTGTATATACAATTTGAGATCAATTGATAAGCTGAGACATGTAATATTGATTTGATTTACATTTTACTTAAGATATAATTTTGTTGTGTTGTTGAATTTCTTAGTTCAATAATTGGGATTCTCAATGATCTTGTATACCCAAATTGTATGTGATGGAAAGAAATTAGGTAGTCATGTCGATTAGTTTGACAATTTAAATGATCTTGAGTTCATAAGTACATAGTGATAATTTTTGACAAATAACATAATTTCTTGTTGCATTTATCATAGAAACAAAGGCCTCTTTTGATTGTAGCAAAGGATGTAGAGAGTGAAGCATTGACTACTTTGATCTTTGAAATTGATGATTTTTTTACTAAATTGATAATGTTTGAAGTTTCTTTTTCTTTCTTAGATTTTGAGTCTAATTAATAAGTTTAATGTTGTGTTGCAACTTGTAGGTGAGTATGTTGATATGATAAAGGCTAGCATTGTTGATCCTCTAAAAGTTATCAAAATTGCATTAGTTGATGCAGAAAGGTAAAACTATTTATCTTTATTTCAATTAGTGGAACTTACAGCTACAATATCTGATAAAAATCTACTTCAAAATATGTTTTTGATGGATGTTATATCTAATTCTAATACATTCACTATATCTAGCACCTAAGTTTAGGGTGCCATAATTGGAAAAGAAAAAGAAAATGTTTGAATTTTATCCTCTGTATTATTTGAATTTTCTGAGTTGTTGATATGTAAATTTTGAAACCTTATTTTTAGGCTACAGCTCCAAATTAGAGAAGTGAAAGGTCATGAATACCAGTAAGGAAGATTTTGGAAGAGCTGAAACCAATAGCGACAGGAAAGTTGTGGATTTGCAAGGGGATTAAATGGGGCAAGCCCCTATAGGAGATTGTTTCCCTTCCAAAAGAACTGCAATTAAGGGGAAAATAGTATAAGTATATGAAAATAGGAGTATTTTGTTTATATAGTGTTTGTAAGTTGTACAATGTCATTGAGACATTGAATGTAACCAATGAGATTTTGATTTGCCAATGAGGCTTAATGAAGTAAATTTTCAAAGTGGTTTTTTCTCCATTCATAAATATTGTGTTGTGGCTCCTCTTGATTTTTAATTTGTTTGAGTTTGTGTGTGATCAATCATATTTGTTCAAGCATTTTAGTCTTCATTTCAGGGTGTTTTTTAACATTTGAATATCTACGATACTTGAAGCTTATATGCATAAATTTGTGAGGATTAATTTAGATTTGATTTGTAATAACTAAATATATGACTAAAGTAATGACTAAATTAATGACAAAATATATGACTAAATTAATGACTAAATATATGACTAAAGTAATGACTAAATATATGACTAAATAAATGACTACCATGACTAAATAAATGACTAGAACTAACAACAATCAATGACTAAACTAATGACTAAATATATGACTAAATTAATGACTAAATATATGACTAAACAAATCACGACCATGACTAAATAAATGACTAAATTAACGACTAAATAAATGACCAAATCAATGACTAAATAAATTACTAAAATAGTTTAGTCATAAATTTAGTGGTGTTATAAATGACTACAAATAAACCACAAAAATAGTCACGTGACTAAAATTAATGACTAAAAAATATGACTAAATAAATGACTAAATCAATGACCAAATTAATGACTAAAATCAATGACTAAATAAATGACTAAAATTGTTTAGTCATAAATTTAGTGGTGTTATAAATGACTAAAAATAAACCACTAGTAGTCACGTGACTAAAGTTAGTCATTATATGCAATTTTTAGTAGTTTATTTAGTCATATATTGTTGTTTGTGTACTAGTGATGGGATATCAGGGAAAACCCTAACTTCTTTATTTTCCCCACTAATAACTATGACCCAAAAGTTAGTCACAAAATTGGATCCATATATGCTTCAAAATGTAGTTGCTTCTTGGTCGCCTTTGGTCTATCAGAACTAGTGTTGGTGGTTAAGGAACTAATGAAATTTGATCATCTAGAGAATCACTTTACTAGGGCTCGATTTGGATGAGTTTGGATCAGCTACCAGTGCCCATCAAAGTGAATGAATAAATTGGCTACCAGTGCCCGTGAAAATGAATGAATAAATCGGCTACCAGTGCCCACCAAAATGAATGAATAAAATTAGGTACCCATTTTGAAATGGGTGTGAAATTTAATTTCAATGTGGTTAAACGAATCTCAGTCATTTGAACATCAATTTTTGCAATTTTTTTGGCTATTCAAATCTCATTCGTTCATCATTTTCTACTTTTTTTTGGCTATTTTTCACCACTTCTTCCCTACCGCTATTGGTTTAGGGTTTAAGAGTATATTTATTAAAATGAAAATTATGGAAAAGATCCTAATAATGAGCACATTTAGGTTTTAACATTATGGTATCCTTTATCCTACATAGTTAATCGATAAAAGTGCTTTGTTTTTATTTTTTAAATTATAATTTTCTATTATTTAATTATTTGAAGAATTTTTTGATAATGTTCTAATATAAATTTTATGGTACATAAATTTATCTTATTTATAAACTTATTCAAAATTGATTATTTGTTATTTTAGTAAAAAATAATTATAAATATACAATTATATTATTAATTATTATTATATATTATATTCTCTAACAAAACTATTATATATATACAAACATTTTTATAATTATTAATTAATAACTATTTTTCTTTTTTAAATAAAAGTGGCTATGCCACTAAACATTTTATTGATTAGGAAAAAGTTTACAAGCCTTGGTTCAAAAGGAGCATACCGACAGGAAAGAACCAGGGAAGAAAACCTCTGGTTATAGCTCTAAAAAAAGATAGAAAAGCTAACCTAGAACCCCAACCAGACCCAGAAAGATACCCCAAACATGATATTATCACTTAACCCCACAAAGAAGCCCCCCACAGAAAAAGACCCAGAATAAGATATAATGGCTTGGTACCAAATAAAAAAGAAAAACATTTCTCCTTATCAAGTGGTAGACTAGAACCAGCTTCATAGTATGACAGTGGCAGTAGATGATCCAAAGAGAATTTCACTCTTTTCTTCAGAGGAGGAGAAGTGTCACTGTTGAATGACCTAACAGCTTCATCGAATAGACAATGCAATGCCAGAAATAAATTAACACCAACAGACAAAAACTTAGGAGGAAGTTTGTCCTTGAGCTTAAAACACCCTGAAATAGTTTCCACAATATTATCATTCGTAATTCCTGACCAAATAACCAGAAGATTTCCAAAACAACCATTAGAAAGAAAATCATTCTTATGAATAAATCTAGCAATGGGGAATGAATAAATCAAGCAATGGGGAATGAACCATAATCAAAATAGTGCAAATTTAATGCTTCATGGAGATCTGAAATAGATATCAAATCAGGAAGCACAAACTTGTTAGCAATAATAAGAACCGGTTCAGCATCAAGCAGAATATCCATGATAATCGTGAAAAAATTAGATAAAGTATCAACAATTGAAGCATTTGAGTTTTGCTGCAACCACAATTTTCCCACCACCATCATAAAAGAAAATGCAATAACATCATCACCTAGATCAAAGATAACACCAAGATTCACATGAACAAGCGAACTAGGGATAGAAAATTCCTTTTGAAACAAGACCACTAAAACTCAATACCAATCCATTGAGTAAAGAAAATAACCCATAGACACTACGTAGACTTCCAAAACCATTTGAAGCAAAAGCAGAACTAGTGATCCATGAATAAATATGAAGCATTGTCTAAGATAGTGGGGAAGCCAACTTTCCACCATGTATATGAATAAGGCACTCACCAAGATAATGGGGAAGTCGAAAGAATGTTCATAGGTAGTAAGAGAGTAAGAGCAACCATATTAAACACCAAGATTATCATTCACATGGAGGTGCAAAGGAATTTTGATCCCTTCAAACCACTGCCGAGCAGCCATAGGCATAAATAGAGAAATGATCTGGCATCGACCAATGATAATTTTATATTCTAATCTCTGCAAATTGTAAAACATGAATCATGTGGCCACAAAAAAGTACAAGGCCATGAAATCAATTTTTATATTTAACTTTTAAACCATGCTTGTGATGGAGAGAAGGGAAACAGAACAATATACTAAAGCACAACAATATAAATCCAATTGTCAACAGAGCTTCCTAGAAAAACCTCCACAAAACCAGAAAAGAACATAACTGGAGGAGCTCGGTATCAAAAGAAGACAGCATAATACATGAAGCAGGTAGTTCCAAGTGCATAAACCTCAAGAACATCTTTCTAGATCAATTCTCTGCAATTTTGCATGTTCAAAATTACTTTATTAGCCAATGAGTCTACCAAAGAATTTGCTTCCATTAAGGCCAAACCGGATAAGGAGAATACATAGAGACCATTGCCTATGAAAAGAGATATACATCCAGGGGGAAAAATAGAGCACCAACAAATTATGAGGTGAGAAAAATGTAGGAAACCAAAACCATATGAAGCTTAATGACCATGTTGGCAGCAAAAGGAGAGTTATAATAGATATACCCAGAGGAATGGATCCCAAAAGAAATAGCCAACCAATGACAAGATCCCAACAAATATGCAAAAGAACACAACATGGCCAATAACAGACCCACTGGATAGATTTAATGTTTTAGAGGAAGGGCTTCTTTATTGAATTCTTTAAACAAAATCTTCTCATCAATTTCCTTGTTTTCCAACCAATCAGCCAAATGATTTTCTTCTCTATACACATGAGATATAGAATAGAATTTGAACCAACACAATTGTTGGAGAACTTTATCTAACAAGTATTGTAATTCTCAAACCTATGTCTTTTGATTAATAATTGCATGGAAGATAACCATTGAATCACCCTCAACAATTAGTGAATCCAAATGGAGAGCCCTTGCAAGGTCCAAGCCCAAGCTCAAGGCCTCCAGTTCAGCCTTAATGTTAGTGCCAGGGGGAAGGGCCTTACAAGCAGCTTTGATTTTGATAATGTTACCATTTGAGTCTGATATTATTGCACCAGCCCCAAACTTACCAGGGTTTCCCCTTGAGGCCCCATCATAATTTATTTTGAAAAAATTAGCAGGAGGAGGCTCCCATTTAGCCTCTCTACTTGCCAACACTTTATCCACCTTGCCAGGAAAAGACCCATGGAAGGGAAAATATTTGAGCAAGGACCAATTTTTTATTATGAATCCATCCCAACTTGAGAAAATTTTTAAGCTTTCCAATTTTTTAAAGATATAAGATTTTTCCACTTCAGAAATTAAGCATTCAAGGTTTAGAAGCATTTCATCTAATGAAGAGCCTTTATTCTTAAAGATTATGTTGTTCCTCTCATTCCATATTTTCTAGATGATTAAGGAAGGTGTTACTTTCTAGAGACAGTGAAAGAAAAAGGATCCATTCAATAAAGGCCAAGATTTAAACTACAAAGTTAAGGATGGACAAACCAATGAGCACCAGCCCAACTTTGCATAAGCCCAATACCAACATTGCATTGTGAAAGGACTTTTTTTTTTTTTTTTTTAGGCTGGGGAATTGCTGACCCCTATAAACTGCAGTGCGCCTGATAAACTTTTTAACGTGACCGGCAGCGCTGGCACGACACGCCCTCCGGTACCACGGGACGAGGGGAGACTAGAACTCGTGACCAGCAGAGCCGCAACAGAATTACTTAGCCAACTGAGCTAGGGCCCCCGCCCATTGTGAAAGGACATTGAATAAAGAGGTGGTCCACAGATTCAATGAAATAACCACATAAAACACATGGGAAGGAAGTCACAAGGCCTAATCTATCAATTCTTTCAGCTTTCAAGAATCTCCCATTTACTGCGATCCATGCAAAGGCACTTGCCTTAGGGAGGCAGGCATCATCCCAGAAGAGAGCATGGGGAAGATCACATCGGTTTTGAGATTCCAAAAGAGAGTTATAACCTTCTTTGATAGAGTAATTCCCTGTCTTTGATTTTGTCTAGATTAGTATATCATCTTTCTCAAAGAAAACAATGCACCTTTTATCCAATTCTTTTTTATAGGATTCCTTGACAGGTAGAGGGATATCAAAATTGTCAATTGATTTCCATGAAACAACAAAAATGGAATCTATGAGAACAACATTAAAGTAGTCTGCCATATAAGAGCCCCAAGAATTTTTTAGTAGAACCATTAAATTACCCCAATTTGAAAGAGAAGACATAGCAAAATACCCATTCTAGACATCCTCCCAAAAATTTTATTTCCTACCATTTTGAATCAACCAAGAGAGGTGAGGAAGAATCACCGACCTATAGGAAGATATAAAATTCCACATTGCAAATCCATTGGGGAGGGAAGATGCCCTGAAAATGCTCTCCCTAGGATGTGGATACAAATATTTGGCAAACATTAACTTCCCCCATCTAGAGTCTGGATTTTGATATAATTTCCAAGTGAACTTAGCACCTAGGGCAACATTCTGATACTTGATATTTTAGATACCTGTGCCACCCAAGTCCTTGGGCAAACAAACTTTCTCCAAAGCAATAAGGGGGAGTTTTTCTTTACCCCCCATATTGTCATTCCACAAGAAAGAATGCATAATTGATTTCAATTGATTTAAGGTGGAACAAGGAGCCTTTAACACTAACATCATGTAAATTGTAACTACATTCAGGATAGATTTGATCATTTTAATTTTACAGCAAGGGAGAGCCACTTGTGCTTCCAAAGAGAGATTTTGTCCTTAATTAATTTACAAACTCTTTCCTAGAATACACCAAGGGTGATACTAGCAAAGAAAGGAATGCCAAGGTAGGCACAAGGTAAGGAGCCCACAGAGAAACCCCAAAAGATGATTAGCCTATTTTGAATAAAATCTGGTACATATAACAAAAATATTTTAGATTTAGCTAGATTGATCTTTTGGCCAGAGGCCAATGAGAAATCATTTAGGATGCTCTTGATTGCCATAGCTTCATGAATAGAGGCATGACCAAAAAGAAATGCATCATCAGCAAAAAGGCCATGGGTTTGTGAGGTTTACATATTTGGAATTCTTATACCTTCCTAGAAATTTAACTAATTTTCCTTTTTAATTGACCAACTTAATCCTTCATCCATAAGGATGAAAAGGAAAGGAGACAGTGGATCCCCCTGTCTAATACCCCTCAATGAAGAGAAGCCACCACAAGAGGAACTATTTATCAAAACATAAAACCTTGCTAAGGAGATGTAGGAATGAATCCATTTAACCCAACTTTCTAAAAAACCCAACTTGTACAAGACAGTGAGGAGAAAATCCCAATTAACCCTATCATAAGCTTTCATCATATCAAGTTTTAGGATTATGGCAGGTATCTTAAGTACCTTTATCGAATGCAGAATTTCATGGGCCACGATTGCACCCTCTGAAGTTTCCCTCCTTGGGACAAAACCACCTTACTCTTCAAAAATAATTGAAGGGATGATCTTAGCAAGGCGTATAGAAATAGCTTTAGTGAAGATTTTGTAAATGGTATTACACAACGAGATCAGTCTGAAATCAACAAAAGTGCAAGGGGAATCTATTTTAGGAATGATTGATATAAAAGTATTATTGAGCTCTTTCAAGATAGTTCTATTTCTCCTAGCTTCTTCAAGAGCTCTCCAAACATCAACCCCAACTATATCCCAACATTTATGATAGAAAATGGCAGTATAACTGTCAGGGCCAAGCGCCTTCTCAGGAGACATTTCAAAAACAACAGCTTTTACTTCCTCAAGAGAAAAGGGGACCATTAGCCATGCATTGTCATTTTGTGTAACAAGAGAAGGAATAGCCTCTAAAATTTCATTATTTATTGTCATTGGCTCTGATGACAGCAAGGATTTGAAGAAAGAGGTGGCTTCTTTAGCAATGTTAATGTCATCTTCTAGGATAATGCCTTCACTGTTTGCAATTTGAGAAATTATGTTTTTGTCTCTTTAATTTGGCTGAAGCATGGAAGAATTTAGTGTTTCTATCCCCTTCAAACAGCCAAGTATCCCTAGAATTTTTCCTCCAATAACACTCTTCCCGACAAAGTACCTCCTCAAAATTAGATAACAAGGATTTATGCCTTTCATACAAAGCAGGGGTCATGCCCTTGGAAATAATATAGTCATTTAGCTCTTCAATCTCTTTCTGAAGTCTCAGTTTTTCTGAGAAGATATTTTTGAAATCCTATTGATTCCATGATTTTATTTTTTCCTTTTAAGAACTTCAATTTCTTGGCCATTTGGAACATACGAGAACCAGGGAAAAAGGGAGCATTTTGCAACCAAAATTTGATGAAAGGTATGAAAGAAAGGTCCCTAAACCACATTGGTTCAAACTTAAAGCGGGATCTATTAGGGGCCTGATTCTCAATGATATTAAAGGCTATCGAAAAATTATCTAACCCAAGAAGACCAGAAATTGAAGAAAATATATCTAGGCTTGATTCCAACCAAACCGAAAAAAGTAAAAACCTGTAATACCCCTCCATTTTGGATATTTGGATCGGCAGTGTTCTTCTTTGTATGTCTGATTATGCTTATGATGTGACTATGGAACTTGGTGATCATTTGATCGTGAACTAATTAGTGATGCGTATGTTATATTGTAATGTAATGATTGTGTCTGAACATGCTTTGACTTTGGAACTTGATTACATGCGATCAGGATTGTTAAACGATGAGGAAGTTATATGTTGATGTGATGATATTTTAATTCTGATGTTATCTTTATGACATGATTTAGAGTAACTTAGAAGATATCTGATTAAATGATGTTTAATGCTATTGATCATATCTTTGATGTTAGATGCGTTAGTTAGTGATATTGTATTGGTGAAAGGGACGGATTGTATCACTCGCTTGCGAGCGCCCTACAATTCTGAGATTCCCTCTTCACGGTGTGTTTGATCATATTATATATATATTGCAAGTTTGACATGCTCTTTGTTGCAGGTTGAAAGGTACATGACATCGACTCCACCTGGTTTCACAGGTTTGAGCGTGTCCAATTACCAACAATAATCGATTGGGAGATAGTAGCTAGGTTTTATGTGCCAAGTCGTCACCCTAGTCATAGCATGTTGTCGGGTTGTCGTCGAGGTTAGTTGTGTTAATTTGGCCAATCTCCCCTTGAGTATTTATTTAATTTCAAGTTTAAAGTTTATTAAATGGCTTGTGTAGTTTAATTGATGATTAAATCTGTGTTTAGTTGCAATGTTGAAATGCAATTTATTTTATTGATTTATTTCATTAATTAATAAAATTAAATTGAGTTAATGGTTAATTCGATTAATGGGGATTTTAATTTAAAATAGTTGTTTTGGTGTAATTATATATAAGTTTCAAATTTAAATTGAAAATGGTTGAGAAAATCATTTATTTGCAACTTGGAAATTCTTATGTTTTAATGAATTTGAAAATGCATGAGTTTTGAATTAAAAATTAGAAATTGGTTTTATGAATTAAAAATTAGAAGTGGGATTTTATGAATTAAAAATTAGAAGTGGGTTTTATGAATTAAAAATTAGAAGTGGGATTTTATGAATTAAAAATTAGAAGTGGGTTTTGAATTAAAAATTAGAAATATTCCCTACATGTTATTTTTAAAATATATTTTGGTGAGTGGGAATTTTAGGGTTTTTTGACCAATTTGGGGAAAAACCCTATTTTTGGAGAATGAATTATCATCCAAGTTTTATCTTGGAATTTGGGGGGAAAAACTCTATTTTTGAGAAGGGAATCTCATCTAAGTTTGATCTTTCAATTTGGAGAAGATTTGCTTGGCTATGGTTCTTGATTTGGATTTGTGAAGGAGATTGAAGGGTTCTTGAGCTGGATTTGAAGATGATTCGAAAGCTCCATGGAATCTTGAAGCTTTGGAGAAAAACCAGGTTCCTTTGTTCTTATTTTGTCCATTTTGAAAATAGCTTAAATCTTTTTCATGATTGTTTGAAAATCTTTGTTTGTTTGTTTGGAAATCCTTGAAACATTGTATGAATTCAAACTAAAACCCATGAAAATTTGTTTTAAAATGGGCAATAGATCTTAGTAGGATTCAAATGAAAAGATTTAACTCCTTTGTCAAATTGGGAAAAAACCCAGAAAAATTCATCATAATATGGTGCTCTAAATCTTTCCTCTTAGCCTGTTTTCTCATGAAATTTTTCCAAAAATTGGGATGTGAAATGATATATTTTATAAATAATTGTTTATATTTTTACATGTAAAATCCATGCAAACTGGAAATTTGTTTTCAAAAATCTACCTGTGTGAAATTCGTTAGGGGGTTTTGAATTTCATTTTCATTTATAAATGAAATTGATTTTTAAAAAATAAAATAATAAAAATAAAATAAAATGCAAATTATTGTGGGGTGGGGAGACCAACCCCCACCGCCGTCGCCGCCGCAGCCACCACCCGGTGGGAGGGGTTCGCTGTGTGGGAACACACAGCCACTGCCGCCCGACAGGAGGCGGGCTATGTGTAAACACACAGCCATCGCCGCCCAGCGGGAGGTGGGCTATGTGTAAACACACAGCCACCGCCGCCCGACGGGAGGCGGGCTATGTGTAAACACACAGCCACCGCCGCCCGGCGGGAGGCAAGGCTGCATGCCTAGGGCTTCGGCCCTTTCTTGTGTTTTAAAATTTTCAAAATTACTTTAAATTTTAATTTAACTTTATGAATATTATTTTAGATTATATTTTATATAATATATATAATATTTAATATTATATATTATATAAAATATAATATATTTAATATATATTAACTTAAATGAATATATATATATATATATATATTAAATTCTTGAACAGTTGATTTAAATAAAATAAAGTTAATATGTATGAAAATAATAATAATATTTTATTCGACATATTTAAATGATAGGGTAAATTCAAAATTGGAAAATATGTATAAAAAGGGGTTAGATTATTTTCATAGATGGAAAATATAAATGCTTCTTATAAAGATTTGGTTTTATTTTTTTGTATAATCATTCAAAAAAACCTTGGGGTATAAATTGACGTATGAGCAAACGTTTTACTTAAATTATTGACTTTGATTAATTTATTTATTTTATGATGAAATATGGATTAAGTGATTTAATTTAAATGTTATTTATGAAAATATATTGATAGTGAAACTTAGAGATAATGGATGATTTAGTTCAATCAGATGGTTTTAATCATTAAATTTTGACTATGCAACATATTTGAAGAGCTTAGGGTCAACGAAGGATTTATTTTAATCAGAGGACTTTATTTGTCAAAAGTTTGATTTATTATAATTTGATTTATGATTATTATGGATAATTGAGACAAATGAAATTAAATAGACAGATTTTAAACATAGAGTATCCTAAGATGAATTTGTTACATAATCGAAGCAAAAGTAGATTCTATATTCAGAAGAATTATTTAGAACGTTGAATTTTAGTAGTCAAATGGTTTATTTGAAAAAGGGAGATTTTAAATAATCAAATGCTTCTACTTCAAAGGTTGATTTTAATAAGATATGTGATTGAGAAACGAAATATACTATTGGTTTGAAACCCTTAACGTTGTCAACATGCTTGAATTACTATTGAGTATATTTGTTTTGGAATATAACTGTAATCAAGTAGAGATAAGATTTAGTTGATTTATTTAATGTTAAGTTGAAGTAAAGACTAAATTATTTAATCTGAATGTTTATTTTTCAAGATGTTTAATTATAGAATATGATTGCGGAACTGAGAGTAAATGATGCACTTATTAATTAATCTAAATGATTCATAAACCAAGTGGGTTTATTTATAGTATATGATGGTGAGACGTAGAGTTATTGATTGGTTTAATTCCAATTCGAGGATGTTATTTATTAAAATGTCTTGATATTGGAATATGGTTGTGACATTTAGAGTAAATGATCTGCTCTTTGAATATTTCTATGTTGTGGAAAGAGATAGGTTCAATTGATTGGATAAATGCAAGTAAAGGAAACTGTGATTGACTAGATTTAGGAAATCCGAACATTAGTTTCTTTAACTGTCTGAAATGCTTGTAGTGCTATAATGTTCGTCCCCGATGTTGTGGAATTAGAGTGAATGTTTGAAAGTGTTCCAGATAAGAGTTCATTTATTGGTATGGGTTGCGGTACATGAGTCAACCTTTGATGTGTTGTGGAAAATGTGCATAGTTACACTAGGTTGTTTCACCCGGTTCTCACAACGGGGATGATTTGTACCTCCTTGGGATTAGGAGAGGGTTATGTAATTTGTGCCTCCTTTGGAAGGAGTGGTATTTTGTATTTTAGTTTCCTCCAGTGTTTGGAGAGGGCTTGACCTTTTTTTCCTCCAGTGTTTGGAGAGGGCTTGACCTTGTTTCCTCCAGTGTTTGGAGAGGGTCTTGACCTTGTTACCTCCAGTGTTTGGAGTGAGTAGCCTTGTTTTGTTACCTCCTTGAATAGGAGAGGTTGTATTATCTTGTTACCTATTGTGGTTATTTCCGTGTGTGTTGTCTTAGGAGAGTGGCTTGCAATAGGGGCTGGCACACAAAGTGGTGCCAGGGATAACCCTTTGCAAGTTGGATAATTCATTGATAACTAAATAAAACTTTTAGAAGCTTAGGTTGCATCAAACATTAAACAAGATTAATTATGCCTCACTCATGGACCCAAGGGCTTGTTTTAGACTTGGGATGAGACGAGAAGGTCTGGAATGGCAAGATCATCTATCTCGTCTCCACGTGAGGTATTTGATTCCACATGAGTAAGCATGGGGGCCGAGATTTCGGTAGAGGCCACCAGGGTAACCCATGGAGTGGGGGCCGGAGCCTAGGAAGATTCCCTAAGGGTAACCCATGACGATCTTTGCGATGACACTCTTCCTAAGTCAACAATTTGTACTTGGTATATGTGACACTCTTGATCTATTATATATTTGGAAGCAATGTAACCTATGTCAGTGGTATGAGAGTTCGTACCAGAGTTGTGTGTATGACCATTCAGACATGTGATGAGGTCTTGTATTTATTTTGTATCAGTTTTGTGAGGCTCGTGTCTAGTGGTAGATGGTCTTGTGTAGGAATTCTTGGTTACTATCTTCTAGCAGGGAGGGAGTGGAACCTTTTGGATTCCACGTGATCAGGTGGCGTGCTTCTTAAATCTGTTGGTTCTTCTTCTTGTTCGTGTGGTCATGATTTCTAGTTGGAGAGCTCATGGGAATCAATTTCTTCTCATGCCTTCTTCTCTCAGTACTTATTGTGTTTCATTACCCCTCATTTGTTATGGAGGTGGAATTTGTAATATGTTATCATACTTGTTGGATTTACCTCATTCGGGGAATGAGTATTGTAATCATGTTGTAAACTATATTTGGAATCAAGAGGTATCTTATACTCTTGAATGTAAATTATTATGAATGGAATGTATGTGAACTTTAATTGTTAAGTAATTGTATGATATGGTTTTAATTCATGTTCTGCATTTGGTTAAATAACACAGTCTCGCAACCTTAGGGGATTAGTTGGCAATGGTTAGTGAACTTGTATGTGAATTGTTCTAACTTATATGTTAATTGTTCATGTTTAAAAAAAAAATTAGTTCCATTGTTTAGTAAATTGCAACTTTCCCTAGGGTTGCGTGGTGGGGCGTTACATATGGTATTAGAGCCAGGTTTAAACTCTGGGCGCATTGGGATAACATAGTCCCATTAAGTTGTTAGTGGTGTAGGTTATACTCTAGGCAGTATGATCCATGGCGTTAACTTAGACTCTCTATTCGGTAGTGTGTTTCCCTTATAAGTTGATATCACTTGTCTCCCTAGAAGTTGTTGTGAGGTGGTGTAGGTCCAATGGTGCAGGAAGCCAGTGGAAAGGATAGGACCCTCGATGTAGTGCAAAATGCACCGATATTCTTCCTACTGGAAGAATGCATCATGGACAATTGTGTAGTGTGTAAATTTGGTGTGTGTGGTGGAAGACAACCAATTTTGTTGATTATTTCCACCCTTTGCATGTGTTGTTGATGAATGCCTTGTGAGAGTTGATTAGGCCGTGAACCTACCAAGAAGTGTGTTATGATTGGCCTCCTTCTTGATGCATGGCCTTTTTGTAGTGTAAAAGGGGGTGACCCTTGAGTGGTTCTTGAGTGTGGTTGTAGTGTGAATGTTGGGTGTGTCCCAAGTACTTGTTGGGGCGAGATAGTCATAGGACCTCTTGCCTTGAGTGCCTTAGTATGGCGTTTTAGAGGGTGGAATTTTCCAACCTTGTCTCGTTTTGTGGAGGAATGATGCTCATGTTTTTGAAAGCTCTGTTTGACCTTGAGGGTATCAAGGAATTCCTTGGGTGTGTATTCTCTTTTGGAGTCTTGTTGTTTTCCTTCTCCATGCAAGTATCTGATGCGTGTTCTCTTGTGCTTTACCTCTTTGTACAAGTGAATTCCTGATTGACCCCCTATGTTGTGTTGGAGTTGCTTTTGCATGTAATATTGAATAGAGAATTATGAAATATGATAATAGGAAATGAATGAATATGTTGTTAATTATAGTGATTTGTGCATGCTCTCATGTGGTTGATGCATTGTGTGAAAGTGCGTGTGTGATGATGAAACCATGATTACATTCGTGCCAATGTTGGAAACTGTAAATATCTTGTCTTCTCTCTCTCTCTTTCTATTGGGTTAACAAAGATACCTATCCTTAAGTGTGTGGGGTATTGACACCTAGGGTATGTTGTATCTTATGAGAAAATGTTTATGTACTCATGAAGGTTTGTTTTAGTAGAAGCGAACCTTGGGAAAAGGACCTAAGTCCCCAAGTTTCATTCATAATTAGGAAAAATGTATAGTATAAATAGAAGAATCATTTTGCATTAAGTAAAAGTTTGGAGAAAATGGATTAGTGAAACAATTGCATGTTAATGATAATTGCATAATAGGTGCATCTTGTTGGTGAGGCCTATAGTTCCCAACTTTATTATTGAGACTTAAGAAATCATATAGATGTTAAATTATTGTACCTAGATTCAAAATGCAAAAAGTTAAATGATAAAGTTGCATACCTTGTCTTGAGTAAACGTTGTAATGATATCACATTAGGTGTGGCTTTATGATGATTCTCGATGATGTGTATTGGTGCATAGGGCACTATGTATGTTAATCTATAGCTATGTGATTTGGAGGTTTGGTGGTGGGATGCTTCACCATGTTGATTGTATAAGTTTATAGTGTGCTTGGTTGCATTGAGAATAGCACGGGTTGTTGTTATTTTATAATGAGCTATGGAGTGATTCAGGTTTGAGCCATTAATCATGTGTGATTTTATGAAGTTTGAGCTAGGGGTACTTGCAGGCTTCCAGGAGTAAGCCTGACCCTAGGGGGGAGGATGTAATACCCCTCTGTTTTGGATATTTGGATCCGCAGTGTTCTTCTTTGTATGTTTTATTTTGCTTATGATGTGACAGTGGAACTTGGTGATCATTTGATCATGAACTGATTAGTGATGCGTATGTTATATTGTAATATGATGATTGTGTTTGAACATGCTTTGACTTTGGAACTTGATTACATGCGATCGGGATTGTTAAACGATGAGGAAGTTATATGTTGATGTGATGATATTTTAATTCCGATGTTATCTTTATGACATGATTTGGAGTAACTTAGAAGATATTTGATTAAATGATGTTTTATGCTATTGATCATATCTTTGATGTTAGATGCGTCAGTTAGTGATACTATATTGGTGAAAGGGACAGATTGTATCACACGCTTGCGAGCACCCTACAGTTCTGAGATTCCCTCTTCACGGTGTGTTTGATCATATTATATATATATATATATATATATATATATATATATATAAGCATTGCACGCCCTGACATGCCATTTATACTCCACCGCTCGCTGTGCTCGAGCGTGTCCAATTACCAACAATAATCGATTGGGAGATAGTAGCTAGGTTTTATGTGCCAAGTCGTCACCCTAGTCATAGCATGTTGTCGGGTTGTCGTCGAGGTTAGTTGTGTTAATTTGGCCAATCTCCCCTTGAGTATTTATTTAATTTCAAGTTTAAAGTTTATTAAATGGCTTGTGTAGTTTAATTGATGATTAAATCTGTGTTTAGTTGCAATGTTGAAATGCAATTTATTTTATTGATTTATTTCATTAATTAATAAAATTAAATTGAGTTAATGGTTAATTCGATTAATGGGGATTTTAATTTAAAATAGTTGTTTTGGTGTAATTATATATAAGTTTCAAATTTAAATTGAAAATGGTTGAGAAAATCATTTATTTGCAACTTGGAAATTCTTATGTTTTAATGAATTTGAAAATGCATGAGTTTTGAATTAAAAATTAGAAATTGGTTTTATGAATTAAAAATTAGAAGTGGGATTTTATGAATTAAAAATTAGAAGTGGGTTTTATGAATTAAAAATTAGAAGTGGGATTTTATGAATTAAAAATTAGAAGTGGGTTTTGAATTAAAAATTAGAAATATTCCCTACATGTTATTTTTAAAATATATTTTGGTGAGTGGGAATTTTAGGGTTTTTTGACCAATTTGGGGAAAAACCCTATTTTTGGAGAATGAATTATCATCCAAGTTTTATCTTGGAATTTGGGGGGAAAAACTCTATTTTTGAGAAGGGAATCTCATCTAAGTTTGATCTTTCAATTTGGAGAAGATTTGCTTGGCTATGGTTCTTGATTTGGATTTGTGAAGGAGATTGAAGGGTTCTTGAGCTGGATTTGAAGATGATTCGAAAGCTCCATGGAATCTTGAAGCTTTGGAGAAAAACCAGGTTCCTTTGTTCTTATTTTGTCCATTTTGAAAATAGCTTAAATCTTTTTCATGATTGTTTGAAAATCTTTGTTTGTTTGTTTGGAAATCCTTGAAACATTGTATGAATTCAAACTAAAACCCATGAAAATTTGTTTTAAAATGGGCAATAGATCTTAGTAGGATTCAAATGAAAAGATTTAACTCCTTTGTCAAATTGGGAAAAAACCCAGAAAAATTCATCATAATATGGTGCTCTAAATCTTTCCTCTTAGCCTGTTTTCTCATGAAATTTTTCCAAAAATTGGGATGTGAAATGATATATTTTATAAATAATTGTTTATATTTTTACATGTAAAATCCATGCAAACTGGAAATTTGTTTTCAAAAATCTACCTGTGTGAAATTCGTTAGGGGGTTTTGAATTTCATTTTCATTTATAAATGAAATTGATTTTTAAAAAATAAAATAATAAAAATAAAATAAAATGCAAATTATTGTGGGGTGGGGAGACCAACCCCCCCACCACCACCGCCGCTGTCACTAACTTCAAGAGTATGCTCAAGCATGTGGGAACACCAGACGCTCACCAAGGGAGGGGTGTGGTTGTGTGTAAACACACGGTACCCACGCCTCAGAGGGAGGCAGATCACAGTGTTTTGCACACACTCCACTCCAGCCTACGGAGGCAAGGGGTCGGCGGCCTTGGCTCTCTCGCCCTTCTGTGTTTTAAAAAAATTTCAAAAATTACTTCCTTTAAGTTTTAATTTAACTTTATGAATATATTTTATATTATATTTTATATAATATATATAATATTTTAATATTATATATTATATAAAATATAATATATATAATATTTAATATTATATATTATATAAAATATACCATATACACATTTAATATTATATATTATATAAAATATAATATATTTAATCATATTAACTTAATGAATATATATATATATATACTACATATATATATATTAAATTCTTGAACAAATTGATTTAAATAAAATAAAGTTAATATGTATGAAAATAATAATCAACATTTTATTCACATACCCATAGGGTAAACTAAAAAATTGGAAAATATGTATAAAAAGGGGTTAGGATTATTTCATAGATGGAAAATATAAATGCTCTTATAACATTTTTAATTTGATTTTTTTGTATAATCATTCAAAAAAACCTTGGGGTATAAATTGACGTATGAGCAAACGTTTTACTTAAATTATTGACTTTGATTAATTTATTTATTTTATGATGAAATATGGATTAAGTGATTTAATTTAAATGTTATTTATGAAAATATATTGATAGTGAAACTTAGAGATAATGGATGATTTAGTTCAATCAGATGGTTTTAATCATTAAATTTTGACTATGCAACATATTTGAAGAGCTTAGGGTCAACGAAGGATTTATTTTAATCAGAGGACTTTATTTGTCAAAAGTTTGATTTATTATAATTTGATTTATGATTATTATGGATAATTGAGACAAATGAAATTAAATAGACAGATTTTAAACATAGAGTATCCTAAGATGAATTTGTTACATAATCGAAGCAAAAGTAGATTCTATATTCAGAAGAATTATTTAGAACGTTGAATTTTAGTAGTCAAATGGTTTATTTGAAAAAGGGAGATTTTAAATAATCAAATGCTTCTACTTCAAAGGTTGATTTTAATAAGATATGTGATTGAGAAACGAAATATACTATTGGTTTGAAACCCTTAACGTTGTCAACATGCTTGAATTACTATTGAGTATATTTGTTTTGGAATATAACTGTAATCAAGTAGAGATAAGATTTAGTTGATTTATTTAATGTTAAGTTGAAGTAAAGACTAAATTATTTAATCTGAATGTTTATTTTTCAAGATGTTTAATTATAGAATATGATTGCGGAACTGAGAGTAAATGATGCACTTATTAATTAATCTAAATGATTCATAAACCAAGTGGGTTTATTTATAGTATATGATGGTGAGACGTAGAGTTATTGATTGGTTTAATTCCAATTCGAGGATGTTATTTATTAAAATGTCTTGATATTGGAATATGGTTGTGACATTTAGAGTAAATGATCTGCTCTTTGAATATTTCTATGTTGTGGAAAGAGATAGGTTCAATTGATTGGATAAATGCAAGTAAAGGAAACTGTGATTGACTAGATTTAGGAAATCCGAACATTAGTTTCTTTAACTGTCTGAAATGCTTGTAGTGCTATAATGTTCGTCCCCGATGTTGTGGAATTAGAGTGAATGTTTGAAAGTGTTCCAGATAAGAGTTCATTTATTGGTATGGGTTGCGGTACATGAGTCAACCTTTGATGTGTTGTGGAAAATGTGCATAGTTACACTAGGTTGTTTCACCCGGTTCTCACAACGGGGATGATTTGTACCTCCTTGGGATTAGGAGAGGGTTATGTAATTTGTGCCTCCTTTGGAAGGAGTGGTATTTTGTATTTTAGTTTCCTCCAGTGTTTGGAGAGGGCTTGACCTTTTTTTCCTCCAGTGTTTGGAGAGGGCTTGACCTTGTTTCCTCCAGTGTTTGGAGAGGGTCTTGACCTTGTTACCTCCAGTGTTTGGAGTGAGTAGCCTTGTTTTGTTACCTCCTTGAATAGGAGAGGTTGTATTATCTTGTTACCTATTGTGGTTATTTCCGTGTGTGTTGTCTTAGGAGAGTGGCTTGCAATAGGGGCTGGCACACAAAGTGGTGCCAGGGATAACCCTTTGCAAGTTGGATAATTCATTGATAACTAAATAAAACTTTTAGAAGCTTAGGTTGCATCAAACATTAAACAAGATTAATTATGCCTCACTCATGGACCCAAGGGCTTGTTTTAGACTTGGGATGAGACGAGAAGGTCTGGAATGGCAAGATCATCTATCTCGTCTCCACGTGAGGTATTTGATTCCACATGAGTAAGCATGGGGGCCGAGATTTCGGTAGAGGCCACCAGGGTAACCCATGGAGTGGGGGCCGGAGCCTAGGAAGATTCCCTAAGGGTAACCCATGACGATCTTTGCGATGACACTCTTCCTAAGTCAACAATTTGTACTTGGTATATGTGACACTCTTGATCTATTATATATTTGGAAGCAATGTAACCTATGTCAGTGGTATGAGAGTTCGTACCAGAGTTGTGTGTATGACCATTCAGACATGTGATGAGGTCTTGTATTTATTTTGTATCAGTTTTGTGAGGCTCGTGTCTAGTGGTAGATGGTCTTGTGTAGGAATTCTTGGTTACTATCTTCTAGCAGGGAGGGAGTGGAACCTTTTGGATTCCACGTGATCAGGTGGCGTGCTTCTTAAATCTGTTGGTTCTTCTTCTTGTTCGTGTGGTCATGATTTCTAGTTGGAGAGCTCATGGGAATCAATTTCTTCTCATGCCTTCTTCTCTCAGTACTTATTGTGTTTCATTACCCCTCATTTGTTATGGAGGTGGAATTTGTAATATGTTATCATACTTGTTGGATTTACCTCATTCGGGGAATGAGTATTGTAATCATGTTGTAAACTATATTTGGAATCAAGAGGTATCTTATACTCTTGAATGTAAATTATTATGAATGGAATGTATGTGAACTTTAATTGTTAAGTAATTGTATGATATGGTTTTAATTCATGTTCTGCATTTGGTTAAATAACACAGTCTCGCAACCTTAGGGGATTAGTTGGCAATGGTTAGTGAACTTGTATGTGAATTGTTCTAACTTATATGTTAATTGTTCATGTTTAAAAAAAAAATTAGTTCCATTGTTTAGTAAATTCGTACCCCTCCTGGGTTGCAGGGCTAAGCATACGGTATCGTAGCTGTTTAAACTCAAGCATTGGCATAACGAGTCCCATTAAGCCGTTAGTGGCGAGGGTTATACCTCAATATGATCCATGGCGCTAACTTAGATGCTCTATTCCATAGTGTGTTTCCCTTTATAAGTTGATACTACGTCTCCCTAGAAGTTGCTGTGAGGTGGGTGTGGTGGTCTACTGAAAGTGTGAATCCAAAGTGGAAAGCGCGATAGACCCTCGATGTAGTGCGAATGCACCGATATCCTTCCTAATCGGAAGCTAGGGTACTCTGGGTGTGCCTGTGAGTAAGCTTTGATCCTAGGGGAGGGATGTAATACCGTTTTGGATATTTGGATCGGTAGTGTTTTCTTGGTGATGTTTGATTATGCTTATGATGTGACTGTCAACTTAGTGATTATTTAATCATGAACTGTTTAGTGATGCACATGTTATATTATGATGTGGCGATTGTGTCTGAACATGCTTTGACTTTGGAACTTAATTACTTGCGATCGTGATTGTTAAACGATGTGAAGTTATATGTTGATGTGATGTGATCTTATTCTGATGTTATCTTATGACATGATTTGGAGTAACTTAGAAGATATCTAATTAAATGATGTTGTATGCTATTGATCATATCTTTGATGTTAGATGCGTCAGTTAGTGATATTGTATTGGTGAAAGGGATGGATTGTATCACTCGCTTGCAAGCACCCTACACCGGTGATTCCCTTCACGGGTCCGCTTGATCATATTATATATATATATATATTACACGTGCCTCGACATGCTCTTTGTTGCAGCCGACAGTACATGACATCACTCCAACTGCTTCAATGGTTTGAAAGTATTGTCCACTACCAACGTAACCAATTGGGAGATAGTAGCTAGGTTTTCCGTGCAAGTCGTCACCCTAGTCATAGCATGTTGTCGGGTTGTCGTCGGGGTTAGTTGTGTTAATTTGGCCAATCTCCCCTTGAGTATTTATTTAATTTCAAGTTTAAAGTTTATTAAATGGCTTGCGTAGTTTAATTGATGATTAAATATGTTTAGTTGCAATGTTGAAATGCGATTTATTTTATTGATTTATTTGATTAATTAATAAAATTAAATTGAGTTAATGGTTAATTGGATTAATGGGGATTTTAATTTAAAATAGTTGTTTTGGCGTAATTATATATAAGTTTCAAATTTAAATTGAAAATGGTTGAGAAAATCATTTATTTGCAACTTGGAAATGCTTATGTTTTAATGAATTTGAAAATGCATGAGTTTTGAATTAAAAATTAGAAATTGGTTTTATGAATTAAAAATTAGAAGTGGGATTTTATGAATTAAAAATTAGAAGTGGGTTTTATGAATTAAAAATTAGAAGTGGGATTTTATGAATTAAAAATTAGAAGTGGGTTTTGAATTAAAAATTAGAAATATTCCCTACATGTTATTTTTAAAATATATTTTGGTGAGTGGGAATTTTAGGGTTTTTTGACCAATTTGGGGAAAAACCCTATTTTTGGAGAATGAATTATCATCCAAGTTTTATCTTGGAATTTGGGGGGAAAAACTCTATTTTTGAGAAGGGAATCTCATCTAAGTTTGATCTTTCAATTTGGAGAAGATTTGCTTGGCTATGGTTCTTGATTTGGATTTGTGAAGGAGATTGAAGGGTTCTTGAGCTGGATTTGAGGAGGATTCGAAAGCTCCATGGAATCTTGAAGCTTTGGAGAAAAATCAGGTTCCTTTGTTCTTGTTTTGTCCATTTTGAAAATAGCTTAAATCTTTTTATGATTGTTTGAAAATCTTTGTTTGTTTGTTTGGAAATCCTTGAAACATTGTATGAATTCAAACTAAAACCCATGAAAATTCATTTTAAAAATGGCAATAGATCTTAGAAGGATTCAAATGAAAAGATTTAACTCCTTTGTCAAATTGGGAAAAAACCCAGAAAAATTCATCATAATATGGTGCTCTAAATCTTTCCTCTTAGCCTGTTTTCTCATGAAAATTTTCCCAAAATTGGGATGTGAAATGATATATTTTATAAATAATTGTTTATATTTTTGTATGTAAAATCCATGCAAACTGGAAATTTCTTTTCAAAAATCTGCCTGTGTGAAATTCGTTTGGGGGTTTTGAATTTCGTTTTCGTTTATAAACGAAATTGATTTTTAAAAAAATAATAATAAAAAAAATTAAAATGCAAATTATTGTGGGGTGGGGAGACCAACCCCCACCACCACCACCACCGCAGCCACCACCCGGTGGGAGGTGTTCGCTATGTGGGAAAACACAGCCACCGCCGCCTGACGGGAGGTGGGTTGTGTGTAAACACACAGCCGCTGCCGCCCGGCGAGAGGCAGGTTGTGTGTAAACACACAACCACCGCCGCCCACAGGGAGGCGGCATTGTGTGCTTTGCACACAGCCACCACCGCCGGGCGGGAGGTAGGACTGCGTGCCCAGGGCTTCGGCCCTTTCTTATGTTTTAAAAATTTTGAAATTACTTTAAATTTTAATTTAACTTTATGAATATTATTTTAGATTATATTTTATATAATATATATAAAATTTAATATTATATATTATATAAAATATAATATATTTAATATATATTAACTTAAATGAATATATATATATATATATATATTACATATATATATATATTAAATTCTTGAAAGGTTGATTTAAATAAAATAAAGTTAATATGTATGAAAATAATAATAATATTTTATTCGACATATTTAAATGATAGGGTAAATTCAAAATTGGAAAATATGTATAAAAAAGGGGTTAGATTATTTTCATAGATGGAAAATATAAATACTTCTTATAAAGATTTGATTTTATTTTTTTGTATAATCATTCAAAAAAACCTTGGGGTATAAATTGACGTATGAGCAAACGTTTTACTTGAATTATTGACTTTGATTAATTTATTTATTTTATGATGAAATATGGATTAAGTGATTTAATTTAAATGACATTTATGAAAATATCTTGATAGTGAAACTTAGAGATAATGGATGATTTAGTTCAATCAGATGGTTTTAATTATTAAATTTTGACTATGGAACATAATTGAAGAGCTTAGGGTCAACGAAGGATTTATTTTAATCAGAGGACTTTATTTGTCAAAAGTTTGATTTATTATAATTTGATTTCTGATTATTACGGATAATTGAGACAAATGAAATTAAATAGATAGATTTTAAACATAGAGTATCTTAAGATGAATTTGTTACATAATCGAAGCAAAAGTAGATTCTATATTCAGAAGAATTATTTAGAACGTTGAATTTTAGTAGTCAAATGGTTTATTTGAAAAAGGGAGATTTTAAATAATCAAATGCTTCTACTTCAAAGGTTGATTTTATTAAGATATGTGATTGAGAAACGAAATATACTATTGGTTCGAAACCCTTAACATTGTCAACGTGCTTGAATTACTATTGAGTATATTTGTTTTGGAATATAACTGTAATCAAGTAGAGATAAGATTTAGTTGATTTATTTAATGTTAAGTCGAAGTAAAGACTGAATTATTTAATCTGAATGTTTACTTTTCAAGATGTTTAATTATAGAATATGATTGCGGAACTGAGAGTAAATGATGTACTTATTAATTAATCTAAATGATTCATAAACCAAGTGGATTTATTTATAGTATATGATGGTGAGACGTAGAGTTATTGATTGGTTTAATTCCAATTCGAGGATGTTATTTATTAAAATGTCTTGATATTGGAATATGGTTGTGACATTTAGAGTAAATGATTTGCTCTTTGAATATTTCTATGTTGTGGAAAGAGATAGGTTCAATTGATTGGATAAATGCAAGTAAAGGAAACTGTGATTGACTAGATTTAGGAAATTCGAACATTAGTTTATTTAACTATCTGAAATGCTTGTAGTGCTATAATGTTTGTCCCCGATGTTGAGGAATTAGAGTGAATGTTTGAAAGTCTTCCAGATAAGAGTTCATTTATTGGTATGGGTTGTGGTACATGAGTCAACCTTTGATGTGTTGTGGAAAATGTGCATAGTTCCACCAGGTTGTTTCACCCGGTTCTCACAACGGGGATGATTGGTAGCTCCTTGAGATTAGGAGAGGGTTATGTAATTTGTGCCTCCTTTGGAAGGAGTGGTATTTTGTATTTTTGTTTCCTCCAGTGTTTGGAGAGGGCTTGACCTTGTTTTCCTCCATTGTTTGGAGAGTGCTTGACCTTGTTGCCTCCAGTGTTTGGAGAGGGTCTTGACCTTGTTACCTCTAGTGTTTGGAGTGAGTAGCCTTGTTTTGTTACCTCCTTGAATAGGAGAGGTCGTATTATCTTGTTACCTATTGTGGTTATTGTCGTGTGTGTTGTCTTAGGAGAGTGGCTTGCAATGGGGTCTGGCGCATAAAGTGGTGCCAGGGATAACCCTTTGCAAGTTGGATAATTCAGTGATAATTAAATAAAACTTTTAGAAGCTTAGGTTGCATCAAACATTAAACAAGATTAATTATGCCTCGCTCATGGACCCAAGGGCTTGTTTTAGACTTGGGATGAGACGAGAAGGCCTAGAATGGCAAGATCATCTATCTTGTCTCCACGAGAGGTATTTGATTCCGCATGAGTAAGCATGGGGGCCAGGATTTTGGTAGAGGCCACCAGGGTAACCCATGGAGTGGGGGCCAGAGCCTAGGAAGATTCCCTGAGGGTAACCCATGGCGAGCTATGCAATGACACTCTTCCTAAGTCAACAATTTGTACTTGGTATGTGTGACACTCTTGATCTATTATATATCTGGAAGCAATGTAACCTATGTCAGTGGTATGAGAGTTCATACCAGAGTTGTGTGTATGACCGTTCAGACATGTAATGAGGTCTTTTATCTATTTTGTATCAATTTTGTGAGGCCCATGTCTAGTGGTAGATTGTCTTGTGTAGGAATTCTTGGTTACTATTTCCTAGCACGGAGGGAGTGGAACCTTTTGGATTCCACGTGGTCGGGTGGAGTGCTTCTTAAATCCGTTGTTTCTTCTTCTTGTTCATGTGGTCGTGATTTCTAGTTGGAGAGCTCATGGGAATCAGTTTCTTCTCATGCCTTGTTCTCTCAGTACTTATTGTGTTTCATTACCCCTCATTTGTTATCGAGGTGGAATTTGTAATATGTTATCATACTTGTTGGATTTACCTCATTCGGGGAATGAGTATTGTAATCATGTTGTAAAATATATTTGGAATCAAGAGGTATCTTATACTCTTAAATGTAAATTATTATGAATGGAATGTATGTGAACTTTAATTGTTAAGTAATTGTATGAATGATTTTAATTCATGTTCCGCGTTTGGTTAAGTAACACAGTCTCGCAACCTTAGGGAATTAGTTGGCAATGGTTAGTGAACTTGTATGTTAATTGTTCTAACTTATATGTTAATTGTTCATGTTTAAAAAAAAAATTAGTTCCATTGTTTAGTAAATTACAACTTTCCCTAGGGTTGCGTGGCAGTGCGTTGCAAAACCGATCTATCCTTTCAGCGATTTGATAGAAATCCTTTCTTCTATTAGTCCAAGTGAAGGACCCATTCTAAGGTTTACAATCAAATAATTTATTTCCCATAACAAAGGCACTGAAATCCTCCATAATCCTCTTGTTGGGAATGATACCATCAACCTTCTCAGAGGGATCAGATATAGCATTGAAGTCACCTCTAATAACAACCAAGGATTCAATTAGGACTTCTAAAATTGAAGAAAGAGTGGCCCATAGACATTGTTTGGCAATTGCAGAGGTTGGCCCATAAACATTAAAAATCCAAAACTTGATATCTGAAATTTTTCTTTTAACTAGGAAAATCCCCTAATTAGAAAAGGAGAAAATTACCTTTAAAGCCATAGAGTTTTCATTCCAAAGAACAGCAAGACCCCTAGAAGCACCAAGTGCAGATTGAGAAAAGAAATTCCAAGAGGACCATTTTGAGAAGAGGGACTCAACAGAACCTGAATTCATTTTAGTTTCTTGTAGTAAAACAATATCACAGTTTGCTACATCTAGCTGGCATCTAATTAGACGTTGTTTGTTAGGGGAATTTAAGCTCCTAACATTCCATGAAAGAACCTTCATTTTTCTCTAGGGGAGCTATCTCCCCTCTTCCCCTGAGCTTTTTTCTGGGAGGGAGTTCCAGTAGTAAACTCCAACTGAAAATTCCATTTTTTTGCACTAGATCTTGTCATAGGAGGACTAAACGTCCAATTTTTTTTGCATGAGATATTAAAGTTGTTTGAATACCTGCATCAATTTCAACCTGATTCTTTGCATGCTTTGGCTTATGTCCCTTTTTGATGAAGAAGTTGTGGGTCCAGAAGGGGATAAAGGAGATTGAAAATATATAGGTTATATTATTTACTACTATTATATATAATACAACAATCAAATATAAAAATCTATAGATTATTATTTATTTACTACTATAGATATATTTAAATACAAAAATATACATTATAATAGTATATATAGGTTATATTATTAGTTCATGCCGATAGACAGGTTTACTATTGCATTTGTTGAATTTTCTTTTCAAATAGTTTCTTGGCCAATGAAATTGTATTGTTTAAAATATTTTTGTCTTTTTCCTATAGTTGGGATTTAAGCACATATTTATTGTGTTTGAAAATTATGGTTTATCCCTTTTCCTATTGGTTGGAGTAGGTATATTTTTCATTTTTTGTTTTAGTAAATTAGGAAAATAGGGAAAAATTATATATTGTGGAAAATATTTAATCAGTAGATGCAAATTGTGCGAGCTTTAATGGTAGGTTGGTGGGTACTGAACCAGTGAATGCAAGCTCAATGCATTAAATGTAAAGTTCGCAAGATGTGTTGCATAGCTGGTGGGTACACAAGCAGTTAATGCACAGCTAATTCATGAAATATCAGGCGAGTGTTGGGTTTTATTTGTGCTTATTCTCATTTGTTTATTGTTTGTTGAGAAGCTTCTATATTTTTAGCTCTGGGTTATTGTCTTCGATGTTTGTTATTATGTGTAGTGCTTGAACTTGGGAGGAGCCGTAGGAATGGTGTACTACTGGTGAGTGGCTCATCTTTTTGTTTGTGATACTTGATAACTAGAAGTATTGCTCATTGTTACAGTAAAAATTGAATGGTTTGAGCAAGGTATTATTGACTATGGAGGAATTGAATGCATTAACTATGTGTTTATTGTTTGAGCGGCCACCAGTCTATTAGCAAAGCTTGTAAAAATTGTATTTAATGTCTAAATGTTTGCAAAAATTTATCATGTTGGTTTTTTTTGCAAATTTTATTGTGTGCTTATGTCTTTTGTGTTTATGAACAACATATTATATGTCATGGACTGTGCTCATTTGTCTAATTTTTCCATATAATAGGAACCATTGCTTGCAATTGGAGGTGGAGGCAAAGATCTATACGACTGCAAATATACTTGGTTGTTAAACAAGGAACTAGAAGGTCAAATTATTGTATCATTCTTCCCCTTTGTTTGCAATGAATGTTAAGTCCTCCAATGTGCCTAAAAATTATGCCTTTGGAGAGTTGTGAACAATAAAGGAGAATCTTGGTTTAAGAATCTAACTTACCGAATAGATAGATGAGCATAATGAATGACATGCCATGTAATTCATTAACATGAAACTATTTTTTTCCCAAAGCAAGTTACTATTGCAATCATTGAATTTGATTTTAAAATAGTTCCTTGGCCAATCAAATTGTATTGTTTAAAATATTTTTCTTTTTTCTATAGTTGGGATTTAAGGACATATTTTTGGTGTTTGAAAATTATGTTTTATCTCTTTTCTATTGGTTGGAGTGGGTCTATTATTCATTATTGTTTAATTAAATTAGGAAAATAGGGGGACATTATGTATTTTGGAAATTTTTTAATTAGTGGATGTAAATTGTGGGAGCTTTGGCAGAGGGCTAATGGGTACTGAAGTAGTGAATGCATGTTTAATCCATCAAATGCAATTTATGTGACATGTGTTGGAGAGTTGGTGGGTATGGAAGCAGTGAATGCATAGTTAATTCATGAAATTTTAGTCGAGTGTTGGGTTTTATTGGTGCTAATTCTTGTTTGTTTATTGTTTGTTGAAAAGCTTGTGTTTTTTTAGCTCTTGGTTCTCCTCTTCCATGTTATTTATTCTAAAATAGTGCACTATTGGTGAGTGGATCGTCTATTTGTTTATGATACTTGATAACTAGAATTATTGATTAGTGTTACAAGGGCTAAGGTGAAAAATGGGTACAGTAGATGACATATGCTATGTAACCTATAAACATGGAATAGTTGAAGCCAAGGAGTAGGTGACTATTGCAACAAATGAGAATTATCATAGGAGCAACTGAATGCTTTGAGCAAGGTCTTTTCGAATGTGGAGGCATGCAATGCATTAACTATGTATTCATTGCTTGAGTGGCCACTAGCCTATCAACAAAGCTTGCAAAATTTGTATTTAATGTCTGAGTGTTTGTAAAAATTTATTGTGTTGGTCTATTTTTTTCCAAATTTTGTCATGTGCCCCTAGTATTGATTTGCTTGTAAGCAAACTAGCAAAATAGAAGTACATGAAATTTTTTGGCAAATATCTATAATGCATTGTAAAGTAGTGAATGCATAGTTAATGCATAAAATACTATGTCAATACTAGCACAATTGTTGGATTTTCCTTTGATATGGTCAACTAGTGAGACAAATTCAATAATCTAAATATATGTAATTTTGTTTCTAGAGTGAGTTTTATTTCAACAATTTTCCTAGTAAAGAAATGTTTTTTAAGCCTAATGTTAGAATGTTAAATAGATGAAAACGGGAAGGTTTGTGTATGCTT
Source organism: Sequoia sempervirens (assembly GCA_007258455.2). Taxonomy (NCBI): domain Eukaryota; kingdom Viridiplantae; phylum Streptophyta; class Pinopsida; order Cupressales; family Cupressaceae; genus Sequoia; species Sequoia sempervirens. Next base: position 92,039 of record VDFB02345640.1, on the reverse strand, counting down.
GGATGTTTTGTATACCTGGTGCATGTGGAATAATTGCATGGATGGTAATAATGGTAGGGTTGTTATGTGTAGACGTGTGAGAACATTCACTTGAAACAAATTTGTGCTTTGGTTGATGCATTAGGCTATGATCTACAAATTATGCGAAGAACATTTTGTAAATCAATTATTATGGCTCAGTAAACTTTCTAGTCTACAAGTGCTTCTAATTTAAGTAGGGGGCAAAGGACTGTATCAATGCAACTGTATTCATTTTACAAAGTCACTTAAGTGGTTCCCCTTGTCCTGATATCAGTACTTTTGTCCTGCTGCAATTAGAAGTATTGTTTGTTGTTATAAGGCCTAATTGTACAAATTTATATAGTAGATTGCATATGCTATGTAACCAAGTTACATGGAAAATTTGAAGCCAAGGAGTAGGTTACAATTGTAATGGTTTCATTTGCAATTCAAAGATAATAAAAAATTTATCTCTTTTTCTATTGGTTGGAGCAAGTCTATTATTCATTTTTGTTAAAGTAAATTAGGAAAATAGGAGAACATTATATATTTTGCAAATATTTAATCACTAGATGCAAATTGTTCAGCTTTGGTGGCGAGGTGGTAGGTACTAAAGCAGTCAATACATGTTTAATGAATTAAATGGTATGACTACCAAGTCAGAAACAATAGTCTATTAAATGCAAATTGTGTGAGATTTGTAGGTGGGCTTGTGGGTACGTAAGCTATGAATGCATAGCTAATGCATGGAATTCCAGGGAAGTGATTAGTTTTATTTGTGCTAATTTTCATTTATTTATTGTCTATTGAGAAACTTGTGTGTTTTTATCTCTGGATTCCCCTCTTCCATGTTTGCTAAGTATGTGAGGCCCTTGAATGCTAAAGGAGCTATAGAGCTTTGCTTGAGCAATTTTCCCAATAGCTTAATTTTTTGTGGCTAAATCAGTAAGCATTAGCATTCACTTTGTAACAAAACATAGGAAATGCACTAAACATTTTTACCAAAGAAACGACATCAAAAAGTTCCTTAAGAAACATGATCTTCCGATGTGTCTAAGAATTATGTATTGGAAGATTTATGAACAATAAAGGAGAACGTTGGTTCAAGAATATGGCTTTCCAAATAGACAAATGGGAATAGTGAATGGAATGCCATGTAATTCATAAACATGAAACTATTTTTTCCCCAAAAGCATGTTACTTTTGCAATCAAAAAATATGCATAATTGCAATGGTGGGATATGCAATTCATGGGTTAAATATTTTCTAAAATTTATAATGTCTTCCTAGTCTCCTAATTTTCTTAAATGAAAATCAATAATAGACCTAGTGCATTAATCATGTATTCATTGATTTTATGCCAACCAGCCCGCTGTCAAAGCTTGTGCAATTTGCATCCAGGGATTATTTTTTTGTAAAAATATATAATTTCATATTTTTATAATTCACTTAAACAAAAATGAATAGTATACCTACTAGCATTTAATGCAATAGCCATAGATTGATTGACAAGCATGCCATATCCAATGTACATCATACAATTACAATAGTGACCTGCTCTGATTGCCACACTAACTTGCCTCTGAGCAGAATGTTAGGCACATGAAGTGCATGATGGCAGTAGAGCTGAAACAATTTGAATTCAATTCTTAATTTTATCATTCTCATTTGTAATACTTGCTTGGCCAATTAAATTTGATTGTCTTTTAGTAGGTCTACTATTCATTTTACTTTAAGTAAATTAGGAAAATATGGGAACACTATATACTTGGGATTTAAGGACATATTTTTGCATGTTTGAAAACCATGATTTATTTCTTTTGCTATTGGTATAGCTAGACTGGAGGTTTAAATATTAATTAATTTCCTTTCAAATATTAATCCACTTACATCATTGAAAAGTCCCACCAAAAACAATTGGTATCAAACCATTAAAGTGATGCATTAAGGAAGGGAAACAACATCAAAAAGTGCCTTAAGAAACACAATATGTTGAGGCTATTGGTATGGAGCAATCCCAATACCTCATAGTGTGTCAATGGTGAACAGGTGTAAATGGGAATGCTTGTCTATGCTTTGTTGTGCTGCATACCTTCTAGATGCCAATTGAGTGCATGGATAGTGAGAAGTTTTACATGTGAACGTGTGAGAATATAGACTTGAAACAAAATTGTCCCTCGATTGATGCATTAGAATAGTAGTTTGTTGTTGCTACATAAAGCAATATTATTTTAGATCTTTGAGCAAGGTCTTGTTTGTTGTGGAGGTATACAATGAATTAACTATGGATTGATTGCTTTGATAGGCACTAGCCTACCAACAAAGCTTTTAAAATTTGGATTTAATGACTAGATGTTTGCAAAAATTTATCGCGGCGTTCTATTAGGCTTATTTGCTTAAAGGAAAATGAATGATAGACCTAGACTTGAAAGAATAGAGAAAGATATAAATGATAATTTTCAAACAAAAGAAATATGTTCTCAAGTACTGTCTATAGAAATAAAAGTGTAAATATTTAGATTATAGAATTTGATTCGTTAGCAAGGGTTGTGTATCAAGTGCAATGAGTACATTTTTAGCGACAAAGCTCATATAGTTGGATTTAATTCTTAAATATTTGGAAAAATTTATTGTGTGCTTATGTGTTTCATGTTAATGAATAGAATGTTGTGTGTCATGGATTGTGCTCATTTGTCTAAATTATATCTATAACAGGAACCATTGGTTGCAATTGAAGTAGGGGCAAAGATCTATATCACTGCAAATAGTCTTGGTTCTTCAACAACAAGTTGTAATATCAAATTCTTGTATCATTGTCCCACTTTATTTGTAATGAAATTTGATTCTTCCAATGTATCTAAGAATTATGTATTGGAAGATTTGTGAACAATAAAGGAGAACATAGGCTCAAGAATCTGACTTTTCAAATAAACAGATGGTCATAAAGAATGACATGCCATGTAATTCATAAACATGAAACTATTTTTTTTCCCAAAAGTATGTTTCTTTTGCAATTAGAAATGTGCATATTTGTAATCAAGGACTATGCAATTCATTGGTTAAATATTTTCTAAAATTTATAATGTCTTCCTACTCTTCTAATTTTCTTAAACGAAAATCAATAATAGACCTAGTGCATTAATCATGCATTCACTGTTGTAGTGCCAACCATCCTACTACCAGGGCTTGTGTAATTTGCATCCAGTGATTAAATATTTTCCAAAATATATAATGTCCTATTTTCCTAATTTACTTAAACAAAATTGATTAGTAGACCTACTCCAACCAATAGCAAAAGATATGGGCATAGTAAATGACATGCCATGTAATTCATAAACATGAAACTATTTTTTTTCCCAAAAGCATTTTGCTTTTACAATTAGAAATATGCATATTTGTAATCAAGCAATATGTAATTGATTGGTTAAATATTTATTGAAATTTATAATTTCTTCCTACTCTTCTAATTTTCTTAAACGAAAATCAATAATAGACCTAGTGCATTAATCATGCATTCACTATTGTAGTGCCAACCATCTCACTGTCAAGGCTTTTGTAATTTGCATCCAATGATTAAATATTTTCCAAAATATATAATGTCCTATTTTCCTATTTTACTTAAACAAAAATGAATAGTAGACCTGCTCCAACCAATAGAAAAAGAGATAAATCATGGTTTTCAAATAGAGAAAATATGTCCATGAATCCCAAGTATATAATGTTCCCGTATTTTACTAATTTACTTAGGCTAAAATGAATAGTAGACCTACTACAAGACAACCAAATTAGGTTGGCCAAGTAAGTATTACAAATGCAAATGAGAAAATTAAGAACTCGAGTGTTGTCTATAGAAATAAAACCAAAAGTTTTTAGATTATAGAATTTGATTTGTTAGCAAGGGTTGCATATCAAGTGCATCAAGCGTATTTTCAGCAACAAAGCTCACACAGTTTGGATTTAATTCTTAAATATTTGGAAAAATTTATTGTGTGATTTTGTGTTTCATGTTTATGAATAGCATGTTGTATGTCATGGATTGTTCTCATTTGTCTAAATTGTACCTATAATAGTAACCATTGGTTGTAATCAAAGTGGGGGACAAAGATCTATATCACTGCAAATAGACTTGGTTCTTCAACAACAAGTTGTAAGGTCAAATTCTTGTATCATTCTCCCACTTTCTTTGCAATGAAATTTAATTCTTCCAATGTGTCTAAGAATTATGCATTGGAAGAGTTGTGAACAATAAAGGAGAACATTGGTTCAAGAATCTTACTTTTCAAATAGACAGATGGGCATAGTGAATGACATGCCATGTAATTCATAAACATGAAACTATTTTTTTCCAATAAGCATGTTGCTTAAATTGCAATCATGGGATATACAGTTCAAATTGGTTAAGCAAAAATTTATAATGTCTTCCTACTGTCCTAATTTCCTTAAACGAAAATCAATAATAGACCTAGTGCATTAATGATGCATTCACTACTATAATGCCAATCATCTTGCTGCTAAAGCTTGTGCAATTTGCATCCAGTCATTAAATATTTTATAAAATATATAATGTCCTATTTTCCTAATTTACTTAAACAAAAATGAATAGTAGACTTTCTTTAACGAATAGCAAAAGAGATAAATCATGGTTTTCAAACATGAAAAATATGTCCATGAATCCCAAGTATATATTGTTCCCATATTTTGCTAATTTTCTAAAATTAGAATGAATATGAGACCTACTGCAAGACAATCAAATTTGATTGGCCAAGTGAGTATTACAAATGCAAATGAGAAAATTAAGAACTCAAGTGATGTCTACAAAAATAAAACCAGAAATTTTTAGATTATAGAATTTGATTCATTGGCAAGGGTTGTGTAACAAGTGTATCAAGCACATTTTTAGTGACAAAGCTCACATAGTTTGGATTTAATTCTTAAATATTTGGAAAATTTATTGTGTGCTTCTATGTTTCATGTTTATGAATAGAATGTTGTATGTCATGGACTGTGCTCATTTTTCTGAATTGTACTTGTAACAGGAACCATTGGTTGCAATTCAAGTGTGGCACAAAGATCTATAACGCTAGAAATAGACTTGGTTCTTCAACAACAAGTTGTAAGGTCTGATTCATGTATCATTTTCCCACTTTTTTTGCAATGAAATTTAATTCTTCCAATGTGTCTGAGAATTATGTATTGGAAGATTTGTGAACAATAAAGGAGAACATTGGTTCAAGAATCTGACTTTCCAAATAGACAAATGGGCATAGTGAATGACGTGTCATGTAATTCATAAACATGAAACTATTTTTTTCTCAAAAGTAAGTTTCTTTTACAATCAGAGATATGCATAATTGCAATCATGGGATATGCAATTCATTGGTTAATTATTTGAAAGAATTTATAGTATCTTCCTACTCTCCTAATTTTCTTAAATAAAAATCAATAATAGACCTAGTGCATTAATCATGAATTCATTGTTGTAGTGCCAACTAGTCCGCTACTGAAGCTTGTGCAATTTGCATCCAGTGATTAGATATTTTCCAAAATATATAATGTCCTATTCTCCTGAATTACTTAAACAAAAATGAATAGTATATCTACTGCAAGACAATCAAATTTGATTGGCCAAGTAATTATTACAAATGCAAATGAGAAAATTAAGAATTGAATGCACATTGTGTCAACTTTATTGTCATCGTGCACTTGATGTGCCTAGAATTTTGCTCAAAGGAAAGTTACTATTGCAATCAGGGCGGGTCACTATTGTAATTGTATAATATACATTGGATATGGTATGCTTGTCGATCAATCTATAGCTATTGCATTAAATTCCTACATGGTCAATGAGATGTCCAAAGTAAATAGTTTTCCCTTTCATAATTCTCATTTGTTTACTATGTTTGGATTCCAAAGGAAACAATTACATATGTAACCTACTTCTCAGTTTCAACTCATTCATGTTTATGAGTTGGATAGCATATGTCAATTTCTTTATCCATTTACTACAAATTGTGTATTAACTTCAGTTTACTAGGCTTCCTAAGTTAGGTTTAGTGTTTAGGAAACATGTGTGTACATTATTTTCAAAGTTAACTCAACATCCTAAATTAACTAGTAGTTGTCCACCTACTTTTGCATGTCTACGATTACCTATATTTGATACAATTCACATCTTTAAGTTCTTTATAAACAATATAGTCATAGTAATTTGAATTTGTTTGAACTAATCTTCAAAGTTATTATACATTAAATCTTTGAATCTCTAAAAACTAAAAAAGTAATGTAAACTATAAAACTATATGGAAGCATTGGAAAGCTACCATTGTGCTATTCTACAACATTTTGTTATTGTTTTGCAGATAACCTCTTTCCTGCAAACAATAATGCATTTTTTTGCCTCAACGTCAGTTATCATAATATTTCATGTGCTTTTCAAATATAGTCTTTCAAACTTTATTGTAGTTATTGGCTAGGGTTGCTAATTCATTAAGCCTATGTTATACATTGTCTAACATGACCTTCAAGGCTCTAAACCTTTCCTATATTTTTGGAGATTATTCCAAGTAGTTTTATCCAAACCATTCATGTGCATATTTAACAATGCTACCCATCCTAGTTCTCTACCTCTCATGTGGTTTTGCTTGCTCGCTCACAAAGTTGACTTGGCTATAATCATGTATTTACAAAAAAAATTGTTTTTCAGAGCATTTTTAGATCGTACTCCAATGCATCAAGTAAAGGGAAATTTTGTTTGAAGTCAATATTGTCAATTGTTTACACGTAACACCCTTACGTTGTCACCATGCATGGATGTACTGTACATGTAGCAAGTATGCAGGGCATGGAAGCATAGACAAGTCTTCTTGTTTATTCCTATTTACCATTGTAACTTTCATGTAAAAACAGTATTGCTTTATATGCCTTGCTAAGGCTATTGCATAATGATAGGAGACTATCAGGAATTGGCATTGGCCCCTATTGTTGACCCCACTATATCATGTTTCTCAAGGTAGCTTTCATTCCAATATCTCTGCTAAAAAATGTTTGCTGCATCATCTATGTTTTATTACTAAAAAATTCCCAATTTTAAAATTATTTTTTTTTAGAGAATTTTGTCTCATATGTTTTTGGCAATATGACATCCAATTTTCCCATTTTCTGATTATTAACTATATTAATAAACTCTTCATGTTTGTACTAAACTAGTCTTTAAAAATTGAAAAATTCCATGAATGGCAATATGACAATGGACAATGCAGACATCATAGCTTGTAGAAATTCAAGGCCTGCTCTATGGTTTGCTGCCAATAAGTATTTCATGTCCCTGGATTTTTGGCAACAGGCAAGTTATTGTTGTAGTCAAACTAGGTTGCTATTGCAATTGTTTGATGTGTCGTAGGCAGTTGCCAATTAGTTTAAGATGTGTTATCTTTGCAGACAATATATGCACATGTTAATTGAATGGGAAAATATCCTAAATACTAGACCTAACTTAGAAATGCTACAAAAGTAGGGTACTGTTGCAATATTTTTATTTGCAACTGAAAGATAGTAAACAAAGAGGAATTATGAGAGGAATAACTAAATGCTACATAAAATATAGAATTTCGCTGGCGCCAATATCAAATGCACATCCAACAATTTGCTAAAATTTGGAACAAAATAGACCAACGTGATAATTTTTTGCAAATATTTAGACATTAAATTCAAATTTTGTGAGCTTTGTTGATAATCTACTAGCCAATCAAGCAATGAATACATAGTTAATGCATTGAATGCCTTCACAGTTGATAAGGTCTTGCTCAAAGCATTCAATTTTCCATGTGTTAATTCTCGCTTGTTCATTGTCTGTCAATTACAAATGAAACCATTGCAATACTGACCAACTCCTTGGCTTTGACTGTTCCATGTTATTAGGCTACATAGAATATGTCATATATTGTGCCCATTTGTGTGATTAGGCCTTTTAGCAGTGCTGGTGCAAGAAATACTTCTATTTGTAGTGGCATAGAGGTACTTATATCAAGACAAGGGTAAGAAGCATTTATTGCTATTAAAAGGTCCCATTAGAAAATTGGGAACAATTTTCCCCAGTTCTTAGAAAGAAGGCAACAAAACAATCGAAAAAGGCTTCACTACTTAATAAAAACTTTATTTGAAGGGCTAAAGGCCTATTTGATAATAGACTACTAAGTTTAGTCAGCTATAACAATTGATTTACAAAATGGTCTTCCCCAGGATTTGCAGATCATATTGTAATGCATGAACCAATGGACAAATTTGTATCAAGTCAATATTATCACACGTTTACATGTAATAGTCCTACCATTCTTACCATCCATGTGTTTAGTCCACCTATGCCAGGTGTATAGGGTGTGGGAGCATACACAAGCCTTCACATTTACACCTATTTAGCATTGTACCCTTACTCTAACAGAGTATTTCTTTATAAACTATTACAGTTGGTTCATTTCGTTTACAGAAGCATATCATGTTTATCAAGGAACTTTTGGATGTTTTTGTGGTTTAAGATTTTGAATTAAATTTGTAGACAATATATGCACACATTTATTCAATGAGAAGATTCCCTAAGTACTAAACCTAACTTACAAACCCTACAAAGGTAGGTTTCTGTTGCAATCTTCTTATTTGCAATTGAAACATAATAAATAAAGAAAAATTATCACAAAATAAACTGAATGCTACATAGATTATAGAAATAAATTGGTGCCCATATCAAATGCACATATAATGATTTGCTTAAATTTGCAACAAAATAGACCAATGTGATAATTTTTTGCAAACATTTAGGCATTAAATATAAATTTTGTGAGCTTTTCTAATAGACTAGTGGCCACTCAAGCAATGAACACATAAATAACTCATTCAATGCCTCCATTGTAAACAAGATCTTGCTCAAAGCATTCATTTTTCCTTGTGATAGTTCTTGTTTATTGCAGTAGTCACCTACTCCTTCACTTCAACTATTCCATGTTTGTAGGTTTTATAGCATGTCATTTACTGTACCCATTTGCCACGATGGCCCTTGTAATAGCAAGAAATGTTTCTAGTTATCAAGTATCACAAATAGACAGGCGAGCCACTCACCAATCATGCACTATTCATGTGGCTCCTCCCACGTTTGAGCGCTAAATAGAATAACAAACATCGAAGAGGGGAGTGCAAAGCTAAAATCACACGAGCTTTTCAACGAACAATAAACAAGGAGAATAAGCACAAATAAATCCCAGCATTCATCTAATATTTCATGAATTGATTGTGCATTTATTGCTTGTGTACCATCCAACCCTCCAACACTTCTCGCAAAATTTGCATTTAATGCATTAAACATGCATTCATTGCTTGATGATAAAATTTGCAAAAAAAATAGACCATCGTGATAGATTTTTGCAAACATTTAGACATTAAATACAAATTTAGCGAGCTTTGTTGGTAGACTGATGGCTACTCAAGCAATGAACACATAGTTGATGCATTCAATGCCCCCACAATTGCCAAGACCTTGCTTAAACCATTCGGTTTTTCCTGTAATAGGGAGCAATACTTCTAGTTCACAAGTATCCCAAACACATAGATGAGCCACTCACTAGTAGTGCACTATACCTACTACTCCTCCCACATTCAAGCACTACACAAAATAACAAACATTGAAGAGGAGAACCCAGAGCTAAAAACACACAAGCTTTTCAACAAACAATAAACAAACAAGAATAAGCATAAATAAACCCAGCACTCAACTAAAATTTCATAAATTAACTATGTATTCGCTACTTGTGTACCCACCAGCTCTACAACACATCTTGTAAAGTTTGCATTTAATGCATTAAACATGCATTCACTGCTTCAGTATCCACCAACTCGCTAGAAAAGCTTGTACAATTTGCATCCACCACCAAAATATATAATGTATCCCTATTTTCCTAATTTACTTAAATGAAAATGAATAATAGACCTACTCCAACCAATATAAAAAAGAGATAAATCATAATTTTCAAAGACAAAAAAATCTTCATATACTACTACATCTAATAGCAACAGGGTAGAAGCACTGATCTCAGGACTAGGGCAAGAAGCATTTGCTACTATTAGAAGGTCTGATTAGAAAGCTGGGGATGATTTTCCTCTATTTCTTAAAAAAGAAAAAAAAAATTCTAAGAGCTAGCAACCTATTCAATTACAAAGTACAAAGTTTACTGGGCTACAACAATATATTTACAAAATGTTCTTCACAGGATGTGCAGATTGTACTCTAATGCATCAACCAAGGGACAAATTTGTCTCAACTTAGTATTCTCACACATTTACACATAACAAAAAAAGGAACAAAGGAACCTAGAGCTAAAACCACACAAGCTTTTCAACTAAAAATAAACAAACAAGAACTAGCACAGATAAAACCCAACACTTGTGGGCAATTTCATGAATTATGTATGCATTCACTATTTGTGTGCCCATCAACCCTCCAACACATGTCGCACAAATTTTGTGTGGGCAGATATATCACCTTGGGACAATCTCACAAAATGAACGTGCATATGAGAAATATGAGCAACATGTTTCCTTTTGATTATAGCCATATTATTATGTTCAATTAATACTAATATTATTCAATGTTTGTATAGACCTTGGTTATATAATTGGTGGATACTTCCCTCAATATATGTTGCCACTACATTTTGTAAACTTAGTTTCCTTTTTGATTTACTATGTTTTGTTATAAAGTAGATGCTATTGCTTATTGATTTACCCACAAAAACTAAGTTACTGGAAAAATTGCTCATACAAAACTCAATCAAGCATCAACTAAATCTTTGCACAGTTTGCATTTAATTCTTAAATATTTTTCAAACATTTTCATTTGTTTCTATTGTTCTACCTTTATTTTATATATCCTCTAATTCAAACTACAATAATAAATTTTGATCGGCCAGCTAAGCTTATGAAGTGCAAAGCAAGTGATTGCAATAGTATTGGTATAGTGCTTACTGCATTCATTGAGCATTGATTGCTTTATGTTTATGGATAACATATAACATGTCATCGACTATGCTCATTTTTCTGATATGCCCCTGTAATAGAAACCATTCCTTACAATTTGAGTGGGAGAAAAATATCTACATTGGCGCAAATATAATCTATTGTTGAACAAGAAAATGCAAGTTCAAATTCTTGGATCATTGTTCCTTTTTTGTTTACAATGAAAATATTTAATGTTTATGTAAAAGATCAACTTTGTTGTCCTACATTTATGTGCAGAGTGCTAAAGATTTAGCATATATGCATATTAAGGCCAATTAGCATTTTCAACAATCTAATACTTTGTGCATTTTGAATGGAAATAAGATTCAAAATATAGAAATGATAGACATTGATAGGTATGAATATGCAAACTGCTCACAAGTCTACAACATAGACAATGTACTAAAAAATAACAAGCTATGTAGAGTAGGCACATTTAAGTACAATGTTGGAGACAATTTGTTTGACTTGTTACAAGTACTGTTGAACAATCAATATACATTAGTTGAGCTATGAAGTGGAACGGTAGATTACTTCTTAAGTTGCTTTGCAAAATGAGATAAAGATGCAATTAAATCATACAATCTTGAACTAGACCCTAAAACTCTATAAAGATTGTACAAAGTGCATGATCATGACACATATCTATGTAGAATGCACCTTTCCACGAAACCAAGTACTGGCAACAATGAAATCAACTTATGGGGAGACGTATTTTGTATTCAGTGGCTATCCAAATGGTTGAATATAAAAATATATGTTTGTTCAACAACATCAAGGAAGAATTACTTGCACTTTAACAATGTAGCCAATTTGCCAACATATTCTATTTTGTTCCCTGATACAACCCCTCAAAATGGGAATTTTGAACCACTTCTAAGAAGTCAACCACACAATCTGAATGACCAGCAGCCAATAAGGTTAAATCAACTTTAAAAACTTATTAGAAACAATACACAATACCAAACTACCAATGGCAAAAAAATGAAAAATCTATATAATAACAAAAGCAATTCCATTCATACAATCAAAAAAAATTATCTCAATCATAACTCTATTGTAAGACTATAGCACCTTAAGAACTTTATTAGAAATAACAATAAACAAAATTGACCTATACCTATGAGATCAAATAAGGGAAAAAAATGTCAACAATAGAGCTTTACAAAAGAACAAATCAAGATACGCTGAAATACACATGCACAATTTGTCAAATGTTGTGTTTTAGCAAAGATACTAGAATATTCAAAGACAGACAAAATGAGATATATTATCAACTAGTATATTCAAGATCCATAGCATTGACAAATTTCATATGCCATATATGCTACTCCACACTAAAACAATCCATGATACCAAAGTATGTCATACCACACAAAATTTGAACTAATAAACCATTGTTATATGTCCAACTTTTGTCCCAACTAGAAGAATGACTTACAGTGTAACTTAGAATTGCATTTGCACAAATCTGGGAACTAGGGTACAAAAGATCTCAAATAGGACTAACAGGTTCCATCATTAATGTCCCTTTTGACATTAGCATTATACAAAAAGCATCGCCACAGTCAACTAAAAACAAACAAACAATTATTGTTTCACTCAAAAGACGATTGGAATACAAGAATGCATTTCAAAAAGGCATGGTATGGCCCAATCTCATCATGGAGGCTTTAGCTCAATTGTCAAAAACAACACTATACAAAATGCAAAATTTCCAAATAAACAAAGATAGGAAACATTTTTTGCATACCAATGATGAACTTGAAGAGAATACTGGACCTGTCACAACTGAAACTGAATCAGATGGTGACATAGAACATGAGAACCCATCTAAAACCTTGGTCCATGGATTCACTAAATCTAGAAGTATACATAGCATGCAAGACAAAATCATTGAAATTGTGCAGGCCTGTAGAAAAAAACTATCCAGTTGGAATGTTTAAGGACAAATACGTTGAGGAGATGAATTTCCCAACATTATTCTTTGGCAAGCCACATGATGATGACATTCTAAAAAACTTCACGTACCACAAAATTGCACAATGCGAAGTTTTACAATCAAACAAAAAGTTTGCATATCACATGAAAAACATATTTAATTTTAAAACTATCAAGATACTAATACTACAAGTCTTGTCTACAATGTCCATATGAATATGAAAGGGCCAACTAAAAGGGTGCAAGCTACTTTCCAGGGACATGAAACACAAACCAAACCTTGAGATAATTCTAAAATCAAATATTGGTATGTTGACTTCAAAAGAATAAGAATATTCCCAAACTATACACAACTTAAGAAAAAAAAAATTGCAATGATACAACAACTAGGACCACTAACATTCTTCCTCTCTTTCACTAGTGCAAAAAAAAATTGGGATCCTTTAACAAGCACGCTACAAGAATTACACAATCAACACCAATCAGGTCAAAAAAAAGCAAGAGTCAATTTCTCAAACAAACATTGACAAATTTGAACTGATCAAGAAGGATCCCATTACTTGTGTATGATACTATAGACATAGAATAAATGCAATGAAAAAATTGATGCTTGTAGATGACTCTATCTTTGGAAATGTTATTGATTAATTTTCAGTGATTGAGTTCCAAAATCAAGGAAACGAGCATGATCATATGGTAATATGGGTGAAAAATGCACCAATCTACACAAATATCATAGCTTTTGTTGACAAGTACATTACTTGTAGCACTGATCATTTGCAACCTAACTTGGTTACTTTACAAAGGCATCACCACACAAAGAGATGCAAGAGATCAAGGAAAACACTTTGCAAATACAATTTTCCTTTTCCACCAATGTGAAAGACACAAATACTCTTACCAATATTGGAAAATACTTAAACAATAACTTCAAATGTTGTCACCTTTTTCTCGATAGTGCAAAAAGCAAACTATGACAAAGAATACACTTTGGACATGTTTTTAAATGACATAAACATAACTAAAATTGATTATATAACAACTTTAAGCTCTACACTAACTAGGCCAACACTTTTCTTACAAATAAAACCATCAGAAATATGGAACAATAGTTTTGCAAAGAAAATATTGCACCTTTGGAAGGCCAATATAGATGCCCAGTTCGTGCTTAATGCATATGATGCAGCAATGTACTGCAGCTCTTACATTGTAAAGGTAGACAAATCAATGACATATGCATTCAAAAAAATACATAAAGACCACCAACAAACCAATATTAATGAAATAAAAATGATAGGAAAACTTGGAAATGCATTGTTGAACTTGCAACAAATGTCATCACAACAAGTTGCTCATATTGTTTTATCATTTCCACTAAACTTTAGTTCAAGAAAATGCATTTTCATTGACATGCAGTCCTACAATGACAGTAAGTTCATTCTAAAAATTTTCAAACAATTTAACAATGAACCAGATGAATTAGAGAACGTACTCTTGAAATCTATAGTAGACTATTATTTACTACATCCTCAAACATTGATAGACATATGTCTCGCATAATTCATCTCAAGTTACAATAAAAATGGAACTACAGTTTACCCAAAAGCTAAACCAAATGTAATACGGTTTATTAACTTCAACAAGCACTTTGATCTAGAGAATCATTGTAGAGAGAAATTAATACTTTATGTGACATTTACAATGAACAAGAGTACACTGAAACAAAGGTTTGACTAATGGCAACATGCATACATGCATCATGAAAAAACCATTGTCAAAAATCATGAAAAGTTCACTCACAACAAAAGTTCTACATGGGGTGACATTGAAAAAGAACTCAATGATGTTGAGTCCCTTGATGATGGCAACGATGATAAGTCATTGACAACAAGAAAAGCTAAACAAAGGGAACAATATGACATTCAAACAGATCTTCCAAACATAGGGCACATAAAACCAAATACAATGCCACATAATGCATTTGAAATTTCTAGGCACCCATAAATAATTGATAACAACGAATACTACAAACTAAGGCAAATGTTGAACAAAGAACAATAAGTAATTGTTAAAGATGTTTTAATGAAAAAGATGAATAACATCGACAAGCCTTTGCATTTGTTCATGACTAGTGGAGCGGGGACTAGAAATACTTTCACTACAAAAGCCATATACCAAGCTCTAATTCACATTTATAGCAAGTTTATTGACAACAATCTAGACAAACCAAAGGTCTTATTAACTTTGTATACAGGTAAATCAACTTACAACCTAGGCAAAGTCACATTACATTCAACATTTCACATAGGTCATTTAATACATCAGATTTTTTTCCCTTCACTTCTGAAGCACTAGACACAATGTCCAAGCATTATGATCAATTACATGTGCTCCTTATAGACAAAATCTCACTAGTAGGATCAACATTTCTATGCTACATTGATAGATGACTATGAGACATAATTCAAATTCCTACAATATACTTTGGAAATCTTGATACAATCTTCTATAGTGATCTCTATCAAGCACAACATGTCCTTGAATCCATTGGATTTGAGAATAAACCCACTATAACTGGATTAATTCCTTACAATTTTTGGAAAGACAATGTAAAATGCTCCTCATTGGTCACAACTATGAGACAAAAGGATAAAAAATTTATTGCAATTCTTAATAGAATACAAATAGTCTTACAAAGAAATGATGGCATAGACTATCTTAACTAACTTTTCTTTTGTCCTACATCTTTGGATCCAACACTTCCATACTTGTTCTATAGGAAAGTTGATGTGGATGCGCACAACAATAGAATGTTATTGGACATTCCCAATCAAATGATAGTGCTAAATGCAATAGACGAGCATGAGGAGAACTATAATGCAATACGACTTTATACTCATACAACCACTCTTCCACCTCAAATATACTTGAAACAAGATATCCTTGTTGAAATCTATGCATGACAACTATAATACACAAGATGGCCTAGTCAACGATTTCGATGAGATATTTAAAGAATTTACAACACATAATGACATTGATGTTGTCTGGCTCAAATTTACGGATCTAACAATTGGACAACAACAACCAAAAAACTAGCACAATAGTACACTGATCTCATTGACAAAGAATGGGTTCCTATATTGCACATTGCTAGAGCCATACAAAAAAATTCAACGAACAAGAAAATTACAATTAGAAAACAATTCCCAATACAGGTAGCATGTGCGCGAACCATTCACCAATCACAAGTGCTAACAATACAAGCTTTGGCTTCTAACCCAACAGGCATAAGAAAACATTGCTTAACTTATACAGCACTATCATGAACAAAGGCAATAGACTTGTTATTCTTGCTAAAACCTTTAACTACAAAAAACTTTAAAGTTAAGCGAAAGATACATCTATAAATGCATTGCATGTAGTCAACTGCACAATGGCAACTCAACATTCAAACTACATGTCCACTCGATTTAGTGCAAATGCTTCTATGCACACTAAACACTCGTACATTGAAACCACATGCACACAACATTTCCAATGACAATGACACAATGCAATCAGACATTTTGTGTTTACAAGAAGTACACATGCATATCTTACAACCTAATATATTATCACAATATTTTAATACATTTGGTATGAATATGATACATGGCATAACAACTTTTACCAAAAAACATCTATTTGTATCAAAAGAAAAAGAACACAACTCTACAAATATTGAAGCCATCACAGTCACAATACTACTACACACCAATGAACTTAATATCTATAATATTTATGCAAGAACTAATACTCCCATACAAGAAATAATAAGAATTCTACAAGCTATAATTGCATACGTAGATACAAAAACCATATTGTACATTGTAGGCGACTTTAATATTGACATGTGTTCAGAAAATAAAAGAAAAAGAACACTCCAAAATTTCATGCAAACTAATAACATTGATTTTTTGTTAAACAAATCGCATAGTCTACACAAGTTGCTCATTGACCATATTTGGTCAAATTCAATCACAAGTGTATACAAAATTTACATATCAGAGGCATATTGGACTAACCACTTTCCTATTTTCCTAAAATTCCATCTTACCCATTGAATCAACTCAAAATTACACCATACATAAGCATATATCAATAATACATTCTCCAATGGATTCTCCAATACTATATCACTACTTTGCAATAAAATGATGGATCAAACAAAAAGACCACCATAGCAAGTGCAAGACATGGAAGAAGACACAAGAAAATAGTAAACAACTTATCCTATTTACCTTTCGCATACATTCCTGCATTGCCCAAATATAAGATTTACATTTCTCTTGGTTTTTGTAGAACAAAAGTCAAAAAGAACATATCAATTGAATACTTAAATGCAAAAAAATCTAGTGACACATTCCAAGGTGATGTCCTTGTTGTCTACAAAGCAACATTGGACAAAGTCAATAGAATAATTGAAGTACTACATGCATATCTCACAGATCTTAAAGAAAAAATGAAAATTACAATGAATATCAATGGAACCCTTGTGCAAGAACATGAGCACAAAATAATTCCAGGATTGGGAGTATCAATGTTAGGCTTCCAAATTGCACCTAGAACATATTATGATAGAGGAGACTGTGATTACATACTGATATTGACAGACACAAGCACAGTTGAAATCATGCCTCACTTTTCTATAGAATACTACTTCTTTCCAAATACAACTATTAGCTAGGTACTAGCAGCCACAAATCAATATCCAATTGGAACAATAGGTGCTTTGGTTGTTGGTGCTAATAAAGTAGGCGTCCAATATGTAGTTGATATCAAAGATGGCAGATCAGAATATGACAAAGCACAAGTGAAAATGTCTCCCTAGCATATGCCACTAATCCATTTTAACCCTTTTTTATAGCATTGTGGTCTCTACTAAAATTTATTTGTAACAAAAACTTTCTCATTGACATGCAGTTGCAACTATGTCCATCTCATGAACAACAATACTTGCAAATAGAGGAACAGCTACACAAGAACAAAACTCCAACATTTGTTTTCAACAATATCATAAAAAGCACATATCAAATAACACATTCCACATGGGCCGATCAACATTTATTTGCAAATTGAATAACAAAAGAACAATGGAAAATCTAATTGCTTTGATGCAATCAACATTTAAGGTGACTTTTTAAAAATCTTATCGCTCTCTCATTTAAAATTTCTTAAACTACCCCTACTAACAATCTACATTCACATGTTTCAGGTTTCAAGCACATTGAAAGCAACAAATGCACTTTCAAATCCATTTGAATTTTTTTTCCTGACTTGCAATTATAAATTCAACACTTATGGCATGCTCCAATAGGAAACCGCTCATTGTATCCAATGTGACAAGGAAGTGAGCTACATATACTCACTTCATCCTAAAGTTATCATGATAACAAATGACAAGAATACAATCCATTGTTCAGTTCAAAACCATGTCCTCCAACAACTCTTGCTCACTCTTCAAAACATGAAATATGAAGACTACATCAAGAACAAATCAACAGTTATATTTGCACTACAAGACTTTGTCACAAAAGGCCATTTTAGCCTCAATCAAAACAATGTCATCACAGATGTTATTTCCCTAACTGAATGAATAGCATATGCTACAGTGAGGTAAAAAACAATACTGATACAAATAATTTTCTCCCTCTTCAATTTCAAAAATATATTTAGAATTATATAAAAATATTATTTTTGTTCTAATCATATCAATGACATTGTAGGTGATGAAGAAACACAAGCAAGTGCAAAGCTACCTGCATTGCATCGACCTACACTTCTCTTTTTGTTATGCTTTTGTTCCTAGCTCTTTGGCCTTTATCACTACATTTCATGTTTTATGGCTTTCAACTTCTTGCCACTTTTATTTTATAGTTGACATCTTTTTTCTTTATATGCTAGATAATACTTTATTTTCTAATGTTCCTATTAAAATGGATTAAAATCCAATATTACAAATTTTAAGTATGCTATATGTCACAAATATAAAAACAAGCATGTTTTAATGGGAAAGTTACTACTGCAATTATTGCACTTAAATTTGGCATACTTGGTTGGCCAATCAAATTTATTTGACAAATTTTATAATGTGTTTCTATTTCACTTATTTGCTTACACAAAGAAGAGTATTAGACCTACTCCACACAATAGGAAAAGAGATGAATGATAAATTTGAGACATGAAAGATTCACTTGGTGCTTGATTTAGTTCTCTTTGAGATATTTTCCCAGTAACTTAGTTTTTGTGGATAAATCAATAAGCAGCATCATCCACTTTATAACAAAACATAGTGAATGCACTAGAAATGTTTACTATCACATCCGTTGAATTTTCTTTTGAAAATGTTGTTTGGCCAATGAAATTGTACTGTTTAAAATATTTTTGTCTTTTTCCTATAGTTGGGATTAAAGGACATATTTTTTGTGTTTGAAAATTATGATTTATCTCTTTTTCTATTGGTTGGAGTAGGTCTATTATTCATTTTCGTTTAAGTAAATTAGGAAAATAGGGGGACATTATATATTGTGGCAAATATTTAATCAATGGATGCAAATTGTGCAAGGAAACAACACCCAAAAGTTCCTTTACA
Organism: Sequoia sempervirens; assembly: GCA_007258455.2. Lineage (NCBI taxonomy): Eukaryota > Viridiplantae > Streptophyta > Pinopsida > Cupressales > Cupressaceae > Sequoia > Sequoia sempervirens. The sequence goes on along the minus strand of VDFB02345640.1, from coordinate 72,424 downwards.
AACATGATATGTTGGTGTTAAACAAAGGGACAAATCCTAAACAAGAATGCTTGTGTATGCTTTCACGTTTTGCACACATCATACAGATGAACCAAGTGCATGGATGTTGATAATAGTAGGACTATTATGTGTAAACATGTGACAATATTAAATTGAATCTGTAAATCCTATGAATAACATTTTGCAAATCAATTCTTATAACTTGCCAAAACTTTGATATATGTTATTAAATAGGTTGTTATCTCTTATAATAAAGTTTTTATTAACTACTGCTCCTTTTTTCATTGGTTTTTTTGCTCTTTCTTAGAAATAGAGGAAAAATGTCCCCGTGCTTTTGTGCTCCTACAACTAGAGGTATTTCTTGTTGTTACAAGCCCTCATGGGGGAAATGGATACAATACATGGCATATGCTATGCAACTAGTAAACATGGAATAGTTGAATCCAAGGAGTATGTTAAATGCAAATTGCATAGGCTTTTTTCTTAGCCTAATGCACCCTACAGTAGTAAATGCATTGACCAATTTCACGTGTACAACAATGCTTTTTTTAACTAAGGTTACAATGCTATATGTGTAATTGTTTCCTTTGGAATTCATACACAATAAGCAAATGAGAATTACAAAATGGAAAACTGAATACTTTGGACAAGGTCTCATGGACCATGTAGGCATTTAATGCAATAGCTATAGATTGATCGACAAGCATTCCATATCCAATGCACATCATGCAATTCCAATAGTGACCTTCCCTGACTACAACAGTAACTTACCTCTTAGCAAAACGGTCTTTCTATTTTCCAAATTTACTTGAAACAAATTATTCAAAATTATAGCCACTCCAATTGCATAACACATCATTGCAATTATGCACATCTCTAACTACAGTATTATTGAAATCAAATGATTGCAAATTTTTCTTGCTTATGGGAAAAAATTAAACAAATTCAAACAATTCGCATAATCTTTCCAAACATTCAAAGAATCAAACTTCATTGGAAACAAAGGAGAAAAAACATCTGATATTCTGACCTCCTAGTCTCTCCTTCAAGAATCAAGTATATTTGCAACCCTACATGTCTTTGTCCCCACTCAAATTCCAAAAAATGGTTCTTGTTACAAGGACAATTTAAACAAACAGCCATAGTCTAATACACATAATATGTTATTCATAAACATAAAACACAAAAGCACATGACAAAATTAACAAGTAAAATGTAAATTGTTGCAATCAATCCATAATCAATGAATTTGATGCATTTACAGTGAACAAGACCTTGCCTAGAGCATTTAGTTTTCCATATGTAGCCTACTTCTTGGCTTTTACTGTTTCATGTTTATGACATACATAGCATATGTCATGTGCAGTTACGTTGTTAGGATTTGTAGATTAGGTTTTCTAAATAATACAGAAATAGCCATCTCCATTTGTTTTACCAAATAGTGAAAGTTCTTGTACATACAATCTCTAATACTTTAAAAAGCAATAACAACTCACCTCTATGGCATTCTACAATATTTAGTTGTTCTTCTGCAAATGTCCTCTGCCTTCGAAACAATAAAACACCTCTTTGTGCCTCAATGTTCTTAATAGAATTTGTAGATCATATTCTAATGCATCAATCAAAGGACAAATTAATTTTCAGTCTATATTCTCACACGTTTTACATGTAACACCCTTGCCATTATCCCTATCTATGCACTCAGTCAACATCTAGAAGGTATGTAACCCAGTGAGGCATAGAGAAGCATTCTTGTTTACACCTATTCACCATTAACACACTACGAGGTATTGGGATTTCTCCATACCACTAGCCTCAACAAAAAAAATTTGGTGGGAAGTTTCTCAATGATGTAAGTGCATTAATATTTGAAAGGAAATTAATTAATATTTAAACCTTCAATCTAGATATAAAGTTTTTATTACTATTGACTTTACTTTTTATGGCCTATTTTTCTTGGGCATATTTTTTTTCTAAATTCAAGGTAAATAAAATTAATTATAATTAGTTTATTTAACTAAATGAATTTAATTTAGAGCTAGTATTTAAATATATTTTAAAAATAGAGATGGTTAAAATATTCAAAAGTATTACTATTAATTGAACATAATAATATGGTACTAAAGAAGATAAAATACTTTTGAATTTTTAACTTATTACTAATATTTAGCTGATAGGCTATTTTGTTTGAAGTTTCCACTAGGATTTTCATCAGCCCAGCCACGAATCCGAGTTGTCAGCGAGGGGGGGTCTACCAGGCACCGGGGAGGCCACCATTTTTTTAGTGTGGTGACGTGGGCGTTGGTAATTACGTGGGTTGGTGGCAGCTGAGAATGGTGTGTTGGATACAGGGAATGTGAATGGCAAGTGTTTGTTCATGCGAGGCCCAATGTTCCCTATCATTGCATGATGGCAGCGGATGAAGTAAATGCAATATTGAATGTTGGCATGTGGGGGAGTATACTTTGATGAAGTTGTATTGTCGAAAGAGCCATTATGGTGCTCGTTTGATAGCAGACTATTATTAAATTCGTTGTGTTTGGCTCCATTTTTTAGTAGGGTCGAGAGTTTTAAAACTATTGAGCTACGAAATCAGTAAGTCGGTTTGCATGGGTTTTTTTCAAAACTGAATTTATTGTGTATGTCTTTCGCTTGCTGCTTATTGTTCATTTTGATAGCAGGTTTGAGGGTTTGAACACTGATGTGTTGCATAATGTGTGAGCAAGTATATTGATTAAGTTGCATTGTCGAAAGAGTCATTGTGGTGTTGGGTTGACAGCGGACTATTTTAAGATCTAGCGTTTGCGGTTCCCTAGTTAAAATCGCCAGGTTTCACTACTTTCTGTGTCAGATTAGAGGGTTTTAAGGTTGTCATTCTCTGCAATCTATAAGTCATTTTAGATGGGTGTTTTGTATATCTAGGTTATTTCATTAAAATGGTTAGGGTTGGTAATTTTATTGCCCAATTGCAGATTAAGATAGGAGTGATTGTATATTTATGGATATACATAGGGTTTGTTATTTGTTTGAAGTTTCTAATGGGATTTTCATCAGCCGAGCCTTGAATAGTATTTGTTATGTAATAGGTGTGTTACAATTTCTCTATATTCTCTATAATATTGAATTGCACCAAATGTAGCTTGGATTTTGTGTGTAATGTGTGAGGAAGTATATTGATTAAGTTGCATTATCAAAAGAGCCATTGTGATATTGGTTTCATAGTGGACTATTGTAAAAATAAAATCATCGGCCTCTACTCTGTTTTATGGCAGATTGGAGGGTTTTAAAACTGTGGCATTGCACAATATGTAGGTTGTTTTACTTGGGTGTTTTGTATAAATGGTTTATTTATTGTTTATGTTAAAACTCTTCTTCTACAGAATCTGTAAGTCATTTTCCATGGATATCTTCCATTATGGTTTTGTATGGATGGAGAATTTGGAAATATATAGATATGCAAAGTGTTTGTTATTTTTTTGAAGTTTCTGACGAGATTTCCATCAACGGAGTTGTCAATAGGCTTAATTATTTTTTTGGTTATTTGTTTGAAGTTTCTGACGGGATTTTTTGTCAGTTGAGCCTTGAATAGTATTTATTTTGTTATTTGTTTGAATTTTTCAATGGAATTTTTGTCAGCCAAGCCTTGAATAGTATTTGTTGTGTACTAGGTGTGTTACAATTTTTTTGTTTCTCTGTAATATTGAATTCCACCGAATGTAGCTCAGATTTTGTGTGTAATGTGTGAGGAAGTATATTGATTAAGTTGCATTATCAAAAGAGCCATTATGTTGTTGGTTTCATAGTGGACTATTATAAAAATGAAATCGTTAGCCTCTCCTCCATTTTATGGCATATTGGAGGGTTTTAAAACTATGGCGTTGTGCAATATGTAGGTCATTTCACTTGGGTGTTTTGTATAAATGGTTTATTTATTGTTTATGTTAAAACTCTTTTTCTTTAGAATCTGTAAGTCATTCTCCATGGATGTCTTTCATTATGGTTTTGTATGGATGGAGAAATTGGAAATATATAGATATACAGAGTGTTTGTTATTTGTTTGAAGTTTCTAACAGGATTTCGGTCAACCGAGTCATGAATAGGATTTGTTTATGTTTTATCCAGTATTATTCTAGCAGGTCTTTTAAAATTTCTCTATTTGTGGTGATGTAGCTCAAATTTTCAATGAAGCTTGTGGGGCTATATTAATTTTTACATGGGTGCTTTGCATAGATGATCTCCAAAAAATATGGTTAGGGTTAGTTATTTGTTCACTCTTGGTCTATTGTTTAGGTTCTCTATGTGTATAGCCATTTTCAAGATTTGAAAGTGATTATCATTCTCTTTCTTTCTTCAATCAAAAAAAATGGTTGGGTGCAAAACAACCATGTATAAAAGAGTATAAGTCAACAAGCTTTCTTGAAAATGAAAACCACAGCATGTGTATGGCAGGAAAGACACAGAGAGTATATATATGTGTCTACATATGTATATATATGTATGTATGTATGTATGTATGCATATGTATGTATGTATGCATATATATATATGTATTTATGTATGTATGTATGCATATGTATGTATGTGTATATGTATATATATATATATATATGTATGTGTGTGTGTGTATTTAATAATAGCCTACTATAAAACTAACACCACAATGGCTCTCTTGACAATACAACTTCATCAAAGTATGCTTTGCAATAGGCCAACATTCAATTTTGCATTTACTTTGCCGACCCCTTCGTGCAGCAATAGGATGTGCATAAAGACATGTGTATATGTTTTAGTACCGATTCTTTAACAATTTCCCTATTTCTCTATAATACTCGATACATATTCACACAAGACAAGTAATGTATGTAACAGTTGAATAAATGTGCTTGCAGCTTTAATTGCAATATATACATACACACACACATATATATACACACGCACATGTATACACATGTGTATATAAATATATTTTGTCATGGGTTTTGCAGCACACAAGTGTTAAAACCTTTGAACCTGATATCAAAAGGAACAATAAGCAGAGCTGGTAAATACAATTTGTGGATGGGTTGATGTATTGTATGTATGTATATATACATGTATGCATATATATAGATATGTGTGTGTGTGTGCGTGTGTATAGATATGTATATATGGATAAATATATGTATGTATGTTTTACTAATAGCTCTGTTACAATTCCCCTCATTTTTGTTTAATACGGAATGGCAGATAATGCAACTCTTTTTATATAGATACATATAGCAAGAAGAAAATAATAATAAATTAATTATTTATGCAAAACACCCATGTATAAAAGTCTATAACAACATAGTAATTTTCTTGAATGTCTGTTGTATCTGTCCAGCATTATAAAGTAAATAATTTAGAACTATTGCAGTTAAATATTTTTGCTTTAAAAAAAACAAAAATGTCAAATGTAACCACCAAGATGCACATCCCCATGGAGAAAAACTAGTGACATCCCGGCTGGCCGAGCCACCCTAGGCATTGACAAATCCAATTCATGGCTGACCTGACGAAAATCCCAACACCAACTTCAAAAAAAATAGCCTATGGGATAATAAATGTTTATACATCTTTTTATATATGTATATATGGGTAAACACCATACATAATATATATATGTATGTATGTATGTATGTATGTATGTATGCATATATATATGTCAATGGTTTCATGCAGCCCTAAACCCTACACACAGATGGCTATATATATGTATGTGTGTATGTATGCATATATATATTTTGCAGCACACTAGTGTTAAAACTCTCAAACCTGCTATCTAAAGGAACAATAAGCAGAGCCAAAAAATCAAATTTGCGGATGTGTTGACGTATTATATGTATATATATATGCATGTATGTATGTATGTATATATATGCATGTGTATAGATATGTATATATGGATAAATATACGTATGTATGTTTTACTAATAGCTTTGTTACAATTCCCCCATTTATGTATAATATGGAATGGTAGATAATGTAGCTCTTTTTATACAGAGACATATAGCAAGAAGACATTAACAATAAATTAATTATTTATGCAAAACAACCATGTATAAAAGAGTATAAGACCACAAGCTTTCTTGAAAATGAAAACCACAACATGTGTATGGCAAGAAAGATGCAGAGAGTATATATAGGTGTCTATATATGTATATATATGTATGTATGTATGTATGTATGCATATATATATGTGTGTGTGTGTGTGTATGTATTTATGTATGTATGTATGTATGTATGTATGTATGTATGTATGTATGTATGTATGTATGTATGTATGCATATGTATGTATGTATATATATATGTATGTATGTATGTATGTATGTATGTATGCATATATATATATATATATGCATATATATATATATATGCATATATATATATGTCAATGGTTTCATCCACCCCTAAACCCTGCAGGCTCTTTCAATATTTAGTATTGTGTATGCAAAACCAGGTGAGGTGTTCTAAATCTTCTATGGGATAACTATTTTTTTATTCTTTGCATGAGAAGAGTTTATATGATCTGTAAAACCAATTGCTATGAACTATTCTTATTCATCTATGGGATAACTATTTTTTTACTATTTGCATGAGAAGAGTTTATAAGATCTATAAAACCAACTGCTTTCAACATAACCTCAGTGCTTTTGTATATATATATATATATATGTATGTATGTATGTATATGTATGTATATATATATATATATATATATATATATATATATATATATATATATATATATATATATATATATATATATATATATATATATGTCAATGGTTTCATACAACCCTAAACCTTGCATATAGATAGCTACAATTCCTCCTATGGTAATGGTTGCAACGCCAAAGATATACATAGATGATGAAAATGTTGTTTCAATATTCACTATTGTGTATGCACAACCAAGTGAGATATTCTTATTCTTCTATGGGATAACTATTTTTTTATTCTTTGCATGAGAACATTTTATAAGATTATAAAACCAACTGCACTTTGAACATAATCTCAATGATTCTCTTTAGTTTCACATAGATTATATGTGTGGTTCTATTTGTAGAAATTAGTAGAATTATGTTTTCTAAAAACGCACAAGCTTCATTAAAATTTTGAGATACATCACCACAAATAGACAAATTGTAAAAGACCTACTAGAATAATACTGGACAACCACCCAAGTAACTTTATCTCCAATATGCTAATGCTTTCATACAATGCTAAAGCCTAAACATAAATAACTACAATTGTTGCCATGGTAATGACTGGAACACGAAAGATATAGATAGACAATCAAAACAATAGACCAACAACGTACAAATAACTAACCTTGGCCATATTTTTAATGGAAGAAGGAAGATTTAAGTGCAGTTCCTGCATCCATACAGAACGGTAATCTCTTATTAATCTGTGAAATGGGTATACACACAAACAACCAAAACAATAGGCCAACAGTTAAGTACAATTTCTCTTAAGGTAACAAGTATGTATATGTTATACATATATGTACACATATACATACATATATACATGAATATGTTGTAAACTTGAGCTACATTGGTTGGGTTAAATATTATAGAGAAATAGGAAAATTGTAAGAAAACTATAAGGAAGACACTAGAGAATGACATACATCCGATTCATGAGTATCATCCTAATAGCTATAACAGTTGTTACATAGACTGCTTGTATTCTACCAATATGTTGTGTAGCAATCTAACTAAAGAAAACAATGAAAAATGTGGTGCATAGTATAGAGTTTATGTTTATCTTTTTTATCTGTTGTAAATTGCTCTTTCAATAATGCAATTTAATCAATATGGGAGAGAACAAAAAAGATAAACAATAAATTAATCATTTATGTAAACTACCCATGCAAAATGTCTTACTGATTCCGTAGCTCAACAATTTTGTCATTGAGCTCGCATGCTTTTCATTTCAATATAGTGGGCATGTTCTTTGTAGTCTACTAACAAATAGTTGTAATTGTATAAGAGGAGTTGCATTATCGGCATTCAGTTATATAGAGAAACAGGGAAATTGTAACTGAACTAGTAGTAAAACATGCATACATGTGTGTATCCATATATACATATATAAACAGATGTATAAACATTTATTAGCTCATAGGCTATTTGTTTGAAGTTGTTGTTGGGATGCTCTTTTATACATGGGTGTTTTGCATAAATAATTTATTTATTGTTAATGTCTTCTTGCTATATGTCTCTATATAAAAATATTTGCATTATGTGTCATTTTATATTGTACAGAAATGGGGGAATTGTAATAGAGGTATTAGTAAAACATATATACATATATTTATTCATATATACATATATATACACATGCATATATATATATATATATATATATATAATACATCAACCCATCCACAAATTGGAGCAATCACATAATGTGCATATTTTTTGATAGGTGCTTACTACTGATGTGACTAGGTTTATCCTTATGCATTTTTCGCCTTCTACCCATTACCATAGGGGGAATTGTAGTGGAACCTTTCTTTTTTGCTCAATAAATATGCTTAGGGTTGGTGTTTTTTATTTCTCTGCATTTATTGTTTTGGTTATCTATTTGCATTTGTTCTAGTGGACGCATTAACATAGAACCATTTTCAGATTATGAACATGATAGATATAAAATTAGTTTGGCAGCTGGTAAGTGTTATTATTTCTAATATCTCTTTTATTTGTTCAATTATCTGTTTGAACTTTCAAGTGGGCTCTCCATTGGCTTGGCCGGCAAGAGGATTTGTTATGCAATAGCTCTTTTAAAAATTCTCTATTTGACTACAAAAATTATTGCCAACTGATGTAGCTTGAATTTTTGATTAAACCTATGCCATTGTGGGGAGGTTGTACAGATTATTGGTGCTCATCGGCTTTATGAGGTCTATTTAATATGGGTTTCATACCAAACAATGTAGCTTCAAATTTGAATTGACAAACAAATTTTTACACAGCCTACTTGCCTTCTGTGAGAATGTTTAGTGTGGGTTCCAACTCATCTATGATCTAGCTATGATTTTTAGCTTTTCTTTTAATAGTTGTTTTTCAATTTGCTGATTTTGTCTATAATATTTAGTGGGAAATAATGTTGCGTGAATTTTTAATTGAAAAACCAATAAAGGATGTGTTTGATACCTGTTATACAATTATTTATTTGTCTTCGATATTTTCCTATAAAGGATGTAGGTTGAATCTTGTATCAATATGTTTCAAATTTTGTTTTCTTCTTATAAGTTCAAATAAATCGGCAAGATTTTTTTTACATAAAAAGATGTAGGGTCCCCAAAATGCAAGTAAGCATCTAGACTTAATTTTCCCTCAGCTAACTAGTTGAGAAGGCTTCAAATTCAACCCTTTTTCTACCTATACTAATGCCAAACTTCAGAGTAGACAATATGGTATAAGCAACCAAAAAGGTTTGAATTTGTAGCCTTCCCAATTGGTTAATTGAGGGGGAAAACAATTTGGATGTTTCTTGTCTTCATAAATTCCAAGCTCAAGAGTTAAATGGTGATAAAAAAATATACTATACACAAGTATTTAGATATAGTCTTGTGTATATAGACACATATATACATATGTACATATGGATACATATATATGCTTATATGTGTGTGCTTGTAAATGTGTTCATAAAGGGGAACTTCAATGCATATATGTACTTAATTATTTGTACACATATATACATGGATATATTCTACATTGAAACTCCATTGTTTGACATTAAATATTATAGACAGATAGGAAAATTGTAAAAGAACTATTAGGAAAAGATTGAAGCACGACATATGTTTGATTCTTCAATAATGGTTGTTGTTTCTTTTGTTATAAAGGTAAGAAAATATATTGATTAATTTACATTGCCAAAAGAGCCATAGCGGTGTTGCTTTAAAATTATAGTGTTGTAAGAATCATCTTCCTTGGGTCATAGAAAAAATAAAAGCCTACATGCACACACATTTAATTATCCTGAAAGATAGAGAGATACATATCAGGGTATATGCATTTGCATTTATGATTTTTATTGTTCTTGATGTATCCCCTGGTGTTTTCATACCATTTAAAGTGGATTTATATTATTCTTATTGTATATCATCTTCCTTAAACAGTATTAAAAGTGGAATGGTTATAAAGTGATAGTTGTAAGTTGTGTACCAATTAACATTAGGATGCTATAGTACACTAATCTTTTTTTTTGAATTGTGAAATAGAGTTATCTATTAGTGAACTCAAATTGCAACATTGTGTCACTACAAATAAGCTCATAGAACTATGTCTATGGAAGCAGGCTTTGTGGATGGGTGCGCATAGGCCCCCAATATTGATTTCTTGCCAACCCCTATTGGTCTCTCCATGGACTCTGGCTCTGAGGGCATGGCCGCCCGTCCTTCAGATCCTAATCTCATAAGTATGGTCTACTTTATCTTGTACTTGTTGCAAATTTGGTGTTATTTTTTCCAATTCTCTTCGCTTCTAGGTGTGCATCTAAATGGACCATCTTGAGAAAGCATAAACATGTCGAACTAGTTATGCATTCCTATTTTCCTGTATCTAAAAGGATTGCTTTGGTGTATATGTATATTTGTATGCATATGTATGTATGTATATGTGTATGTATATGTGTATGTATATGTATATGTATGTAGAAACCCTTGTTTCCCTTGTTTCCTGAATCTGACTATTTTTGTTTTTTTTTGTGATTTTTGGTTTTTTTGGTGTTTTTGCATAAAAATGAAAATTTTGCAATAATTTGATATAAAATTCAAATAAATTCATAAAACTCCGGAAATAATAGAATCTATTGAAAATATTGATGCCAGATTATCTATTTATCTTCTAGAATGATTACAAACAAGATCCATTAACATGCAAATAAAAAGGCAATGATATTTTAATGAAAACCTAGTATTTGCAGCAAGTTGACAAATGCTTGAAATGGTACGGCTGTCATAAACTTGCACTTCTCCCTCTGTCAAACGATTGAGAAATAATCCAGTGGCCTAGGCGCCCAGTTGTGTGAAGCTAGAAGACCAAAAGAGAAGGCGATTTTCTTTGAATAAAAAGTACGGCTCTTTTGAGGATGGTACGTCCTGACAGCAGAATGGTACGGCTTCCTAACAGCAGCAATAAATCTGTACGACCCTTTACTGAGATGCCAAATAAAGAAACATAGAATATGCACCCCTGAATATTGCACTGCCTGACAACTTCTGAATCCAAACTCTGAATATAAACTCTGAATAATCTCTGTGATAATCTCTAAATGAGACTATCTCTCTGATTGGCAATAGATCAGCTGGTATTTCACAGCCTCTGAATCACACCCACTGAAGATGGCTCGTTCTCCAATGTCTGTAGACAACAGAAACCCTAGGCTTCGTTCTCCAGAAGAAGACTTGATCAAATTTCAATATTCAATATCATAATGGGCTCGAATTCCAATGAAACCCTTATATCTCCTCAAAAGTGCGAATTCTCTCAAAAAGGCATCATTAAAACAATTCAAACTTTTCTTTTAATTATTTCAATAGTCTCTGATCAATTTTTTTCTTACAAATGATAATAAAAAATGGCCCCTTCCATGAGGGGCGACCCCCTTCAGCAATCCACTTAAGTTATAATATTAAAATATTATAACTTTATAATATAAGCTCCAACAATAATTAATATTTAATTAATCAATTAAATATTAATATCTCCCTCGAAATGTGTCTGATTCACGAACCAACTGAAGCTGGTGACTAAGTGAATGATTCTGCACATGATCAATCCATACTGCTAAAAATAGCAGGGGTGCCTCACTGCGTGCCAAATACTGCTAAAAATAGCAACTCAGGAAAATGGTGTCTGAATGAGCCCGAATGAAAGCCAACTGGTCAAATCCTGACAACTGAAGCCAAGCCAAGCTCCATCAAGACCCTCTATCCATCCCATCAGCCTACGAGGGTCGCATAATAGGCTAATCGTGAGCTCTGAGAGATGTCAACTAGAAGGGGAAGGGGACAGACAGTCTGCCCCTCCTAAAATTGCTTGTCCTCAAGCAATCTCAACTTCGGATGCTGCAGAACATCCTCGCTCTCCCATGTAGCATCCTCCACAGGCAAATCTCTCCATTTCACTAAATATTCCCTGATAGTCCTCCTACGTAACTGTCTCTCTTTGTACTCCAAGATAGACTCAGGTACTAAAATCAACTTTCCCTCATCATCTAAGGGAGGTAAAACTGCATAAGGTACCACACGGTGTCCCAACGCCTTCTTGAGACGTGACACATGAAAAACATTGTGTACCCTACTCTCTACAAGAAGCTCTAGCTCATAAGCCACCTCTCCAACACGCCTCAAGATCCTAAAAGGACCGTAATATCGTGGCTTAAGCTTCTCTGACCCACTCTTCCTAAGAGTAGACTGACGGTAGGGCTGCAGCATAAGATAAACCATGTCACCCACATCAAAAGACCTCTCGGTCCTCTTCGGATCTGCGTACTGCTTTTGTTGATTTTGTGCCTTGGAAATATTCTCCTTGAGAGCCCTCATGGTATCCTGACTCTCCTACAACAAGTCTCCAGCACTCGGCACTCTACTATCACTCAGTAGCAAATCCAAAAAACTCAGCGCCTCATAACCGTACAACGCCATGAAAGGGGACATCTGAATGGTCATATGGAATGTCATGTTATAGCAATACTCACACAAATGAATCCACTTGACCCATGCCTTTTGCTGCCCTGCGATATAATTCTTGAGGTAACCTTCCACCCATTTATTCACTATCTCCGTCTACCCATCGATCTGCGGGTGGTAACTGGTGCTCGGTGTAAGCTTAGTCCCACAGAGTCTGAACACCTCCTGCCAGAAGTGGCTCAAGAACTAACTATCTTTGTCACTCACTATGCTCTGAGGCAACCCATGCAGTCTAAATACCTCACGGAAGAAGACCTCTGCTACCTGTGTAGCTGTGTAGGTGGTGATAATCGAAAAGAAGTGGGCATACTTCGTTAGCCGATCCACAACTACATATATACAATCTCATCCTTGGGCTTTTGGAAAGCCCGTAATGAAATCAATCGACAGGCATTCCCACTTCCTGTCAGGAATCAGAAGTGGCTGCAATAATCCTGCCGGATATGTGTTCTCCTGCTTGTTCTGCTGACAAACAGGGCACTCACGCACATACTGAAGAACATCTGCCTTAAGTCCTTTCCATGTAAATCTCTCCCAAACCTGTCTGTATGTTTTGAAATATCCGGGATGTCCTACAGTAGGTACATCATGGAAGGCTCACATGATAACGTTCTTCATCTCTGAACCTGGGACCAAATAAATCTTGTTCTTGTAAATGATCAGGTCATTCACAAGCATGTATCTAGTGTCAATCATCGATCCCTCTACAATGTTGGATGCCCAAGTGTCCTTGGCATACTCTGCCACAATCATATGCCTCCAATCCTCTGTAATATGGACCATAGAGCTCAAATAAGGCCTGCGTGAAAGAGCATCAGCTACTACATTCTGGGTACCTTTGATATAAGAGATATCAAAGTCATATGCCTGCAATTTACTTACCCACTTCTGCTAATGATCATTGAGATCTCGCTGCCCTAGGAAGTGTCTCAAACTGTTGTGGTTAGTTTTGATGCAAAATTTTCTGCCGACAAGATATTGCCTAAATTTTGCCAAGGCATGCATTATAGCAAGCATCTCCTTATCGTAAATGCTGTAGAGCCTCTTTGGCCCTCTGAGTTTATGGCTCTCATACACAATTGGGTGCTTGTCCTGCATAAGCACCACTCCAATGCCCTCGCCAGAAGCATCGCATTGAAGCTCAAAAGGCTTCGAAAAGTCTGGTAGTGCCAACACTAGGCACGTAGTCATCAACTCCTTAAATCTCACAAAACATTCATGTGCCTCAGGAGTCCAACAAAATGCACCCTTTTTCAGAAAATCTGTCATAGGGGCTGCATGTCATGAATAACCGTTCATGAATCTACGGTAAAACCCACACAAACCAAGAAATTCCCGCAGCTGTGTAAGGTTCGCTGGAGTAGGCCAGTCTATAATAGCGCGGATCTTCTCAGGATCCATCTGCACTCCCTCTGCACTGATAATATGACCTAAGTATAACAATTCGGTCATTCCCAAATCACATTTGGACTCCTTGGCGTACAAGGACTCCCTCTCCAGAATACTGAGCATAGTCTCCAGATGAGCCAAATGCTCCTACCAAGTCCTGCTGTATATAAGAATGTCATCGAAGAAGACAAGTACAAATCTCCTCAGCAATGAATGGAAGACCCTGTTCATGGTGGACTAAAATGTCGCTGGTGCATTAGTGAGCCCAAATGGCATCACCACAAACTCAAAGTGTCCACAATGACAACAGAATGTAGTCTTCTCAATGTCCTGTTCATGAACCCTGATCTGATGATACCCTGACCTTAAGTCTATCTTCGTGAAGTAGCATGCACCATGGAGCTCATCAATAAGCTCATCGATACGAGGTATTGGATACCTATTTTTGATAGTCCTCTTGTTCAAGACTCTATAGTCTATGCACATGTGGAGGGTGCCATCCTTCTTCTTCACCAGTACAACTAAAGAAGCAAATGGTGATTTGCTAGGTCTAATGTGACCCATAGCAAGTAACTCCTTGATCGTTTTCTCGATCTCATCTTTCAACCGCTTAGGATGTCGATAAGGAGTAATCATAACGGGCTTAGCGCCCTCCTCAAGCTCAATAATGTGCTCAATGCCCCTGTCTAGAGGTCTCCCTAGTGGAATATCACTGAATACCTTCTCATGCTTGACTCTCAACTGCTGTATGTCAGGATGATACTCAGTCTTCTGCTGTCCCTCCTGTATAGGTGCCAATGTGCACTCGGCAACCCACTCTACCATGTCATGTCGCATGAGTCTCTCCATCCGACGAAAGGAAATAGTTTTGATGTTGTTGTCTCGTATTGCCTTTAGAATGTGTGTCTTCCCATCCACATCAAAATGGATCTCCATGTCTTTGAGACGAAGAGTGGCTTCCTCAAGTGAATGAAGCCACCTCATGTCCAAGACTAAATCGATATCCCCCATGTTTACCACGTAATAATCAGCCTTGAACTCATAGTTGTTCAAGCACAAGGGGAGATCCTTAATCATGCATTCACACCTGAGAGTGTAACCATCTGCCACCTTAACCCTAATGCCTTCGAACTCCTCAATGATGAGTCTGTGTTTCTCAACGAATCTAGCATTAATAAAATTGTGAGTGGCTCCTGTATCAAGAAGGGTGATGACCCTCTGTCCTGCCAACACTCCACAAAGCCTGAATGAACCCTCCTGCTGAATGCTAGATAGGTGTGCCTCCTGAATCTGAAGCTCTGACTCTGCCTCTGCCTTAGGCTCTGAAGCCTCTGGCTCTAAATCCTTAGAACTCTCCTGCTGTTCGGAATTTTTTGATTCTGAATCCTCATAGTAAGCCCACATCACTCGATTTGCCTTGCCCTTAGGCCTCAAAGGACAATCGTGATTGGCATCATAGGGACCTTTGCAGTAGAAGTAAAGCTTCTTCCTGTGTAGATCATTAAGAGCCTCTCGATCCAAAGGTGGTGCTGCTTATTTTCCCTTTGAATCATTCTTAAAATCTAATTTTTCTTTGTTAAAATCAGACTTCTCTCAGTTTTTGTTAAAGCCCTTATTGTCCCTGAATGAAGAATTGTTTCTGGAGTTGAATCTACTGGATGGTACTGCCAACTCCATACTACGTGCCTTCTTCATCGCTTCTTGTAATGAAGGAGGATCAAAGGCTTTGATCCAACCTCTCAATGGCTCTGTTAGTCCCTCCATGAAAAGCACTACAAGTCACCTCTCAGAAATATTAGGAACCATAACTGATAACTTCTAAAAGTCACCAATATAAGACTCCAAACTGCCACTCTGTCTCAGCTGAGCCAAGTCTCTAAAATAGGATTTTGGATCCTTCCTGTCAAACCGCTCCACCAACCTGTCAACAAACTCCTGATATGAGGTGATCCGATCATGCTGGAGTGTCACCATCCCGTGGTGCCACCAGTCGTAAGCTACTCCCTCCAGATGTAATGTCACATATCTGATAGCATCTCTCTCAGCCATCGGACGTAGTGTGAGGAACGTGTCTAACTTACTGATCCAGGCATGAGCTGTGACCTTACCACTGCCATCGAACATCGCTAGATTGAGCCTGTTTGTAGCATGTTTCAGATCATTATTTTGGTACCTAGGTCTCCAATCCTGTCAACCTCTATGATGTTCTCTCCTCTGTGTAACGAATTTGTCAAAGGTAATCCTCTCTTTGACATCTGGTGGTACTAACTCCCACTCCTCGTTCGCTGCCATAAGTGTGTTTGCGAACAACTCCTCATGCTCTTCACCTGCAATAGCCTCATCGGGCTCCTGTCTCTTTCAAAAGTAGGCCTAGTGGGCCTGTCTACTATCCGTGAAATAGTCCTAGGTGCTCTCTAAGATCCTGCATCACTCCTATTATCGTCACGCTGTGGTGACGGTCTCCTCTATGTACCTAACCTCTGGATTGCCACTGTCAGCTGCTGTAGCACATCGTTAGACTGCCGTTGACCTGCTCGTAAGTCTTTGAGAGTGTCTAACACCTCTGCATCATCCTGATCTCTAGGGTTATGAGGAATCTTTGTTCTAGGAATATCTGTCCTGTCAGCCATGTTTCTCAGTTGTCGGATCGAACCCTGTTGCTTGTCAATCAAGGCTCTCCTGCGAGTATAATACCTGTGTGACCCAAACTCTTGTGGCTGCATAAGATTGCTAAACCCTCGGGATGGCAGGATTTAGCTCTGATACCACTGTAGAAACCCTTGTTTCCCCTGTTTCCTGAATCTGACTATTTTTGTTTGTTTTTGTGATTTTTGGTTTTTTTGGTGTTTTTGCATAAATAATGAAAGTGGCGATTTTGCAATAATTTGATATAAAATTCAAATAAATTCATAAAACTCAGGAAATAATAGAATCTATTGGAAATACTGATGCCAGATTATCTATTTATCTCTAGAATGATTACAAACAAGATCCATTAACATGCAAATAAAAAGGCAATGATATTTTAATGAAAACCTGGTATTTGCAGCAAGTTGACAAATGCTTGAAATGGTACGGCTGTCATAAACTTGCACTTCTCCCTCTGTCAAATGATTGAGAAATGATCCAGTGGCCTAGGCACCCAGTTGTGTGAAGCCAGAAGACCAAAAGAGAAGGCAATTTGCTCTGAATAAAAAGTACGGCTCTTTTGAGGATGGTACGGCCTGACAGCAGAATGGTACGGCTTCCTAACAGTAGCAATAAATCCGTATGGCCCTTTACTGAGATGCTAAATGAAGAAACATAGAATATGCACCCCTGAATATTGCACTACCTAACAACTTCTGAATCCAAACTCTGAATATAAACTCTGAATAATCTCTGTGATAATCTCTGAATGAGACTATCTCTCTGATTGGCAATAGATCAGCTGGTATTTCACAGCCTCTGAATCGCACCCACTGAAGATGGCTCGTTCTCCAATGTTTGTAGACAATAGAAACCCTAGGCTTCATTCTCTGGAAGAAGACTTGATCAAATTTCAATATTCAATATCATAATGAGCTCGAATTCCAATGAAACCCTTATATCTCCTCAAAAGTGTGAATTCTCTCAAAAAGGCATCATTAAAACAATTCAAACTTTTCTTTTAATTATTTCAATAGTCTCCGATCAAATTTTTAATTATAAATTATAATAAAAAATGGCCCCTTCCATGAGGGGCGACCCCCTTCAGTAATCCACTTAAGTTATAATATTAAAATATTATAACTTTATAATATAAGCTCCAACAATAATTAATATTTAATTAATCAATTAATTATTAATATCTCCCTCGAAATGTGTGTGATTCACAAACCGACTGAAGTTGGTGACTAAGTGAATGATTCTGCACATGATCAATCCATACTGCTAAAAATAGCAGGGGTGCCTCGCTGCGTGCCAAATACTGCTAAAAATAGCAACTCAAGCAAATGGTGTCCGAATGAGCCCAAATGAAAGCCAACTGGTCAAATCCTGACAACTGAAGCCAAGCCAAGCTCCATCAAGACCCTCTATCCATCCCATCAGCCTACGAGGGTCACATAATAGGCTAATCGTGAGCTCTGAGAGATGTCAACTAGAAGGGGACATGACAATGTATATGTATATGTATATGTATATGTATATGTGTATCTACATGTATATGTATGTATTTATGTATATATGTATACGTATATGTATGTGTATGTGTATGTTTGTATATGTATATGTATGTATATGTATGTATATGTATGCATATGTATATGTATGTGTATGTGTATATATATATGCATGTGTATATGCATATGTGTATGTCTATGGGCATGCAAAAACAAATACTACAATATGATAGATCATATATGAGGACAACAGATTTTGCACTTTTGCTATGAAATAAATGGCACAATGGCTCTTTTGATAGTGCAACCTAATGAACGTATAGTTTTTGACACTACAACAATCAATATTATATATATATGTGTGTGTGTGTGTGTGTATGTATATGTATGTATATGTGTATATATGTATATGTATATGTATATGTATATGTATATGTATATGTATATATATATATGTATATGTATGTATATGTATTTATATGGTTATATATGTACATGTATGCATGTGTATGCATGTATGCATATGTGTATGTATATGCATGTGTATGTGTATGTATATGTAAAAAGAAATACTACAATATCGTAGATTAGATATGTACATAGCAGATTTTTCCCAACTAATATGAAATTAATGCCACAATGATTGCTTTGACAATGCATCATAATCAAAGCATAGTTCAATGTGAGACTGCAACATTCAATATTGCTTTTACTCCTCCCACTCACATTTACTTTGCTTTGCTTTTCCCCATTGCGCAGCAATGGCAGGATGCATTAAGCCTCGCATGAGCACATTCTTACTATCCATCCCTCCTTCTCTTGAGGTTCCCAAGTCCTCTATGTATATTCAACTAGAATTTAATATTTCCTAATGTTCAACCTATGCTATTCCTTTTTTAGTCATTCACAGATATTGATTCATATACAGATGGATAGACATATATATTTTGGTATATGTTAATGTATAATTTCCACTTTCAATGTATGTATGGGTATATATGTATATTCATATATCCTAATGTACTTGAGCTTGTATGTATACTCTTAGGTTGTATGGGTAGAGTCAAGTTGCACAGCCCAATCAATTGATGAATGTAGAAAGGGTAAAAAATAACAACGAAAATTTGTGTACTATAGGGAGCATAGAGAGGAAATATCCATGAAGTGTCGCAAAAAATACTTACAAGAAAGGATAGCTACAACAAGCACATATGCACACGAAAATGGTAACAGTGCTCCCTTGCAACATGAAATTCCAATGGTAAATGGCAACCCTTGTATACAATCTCAAAGGAGCTCCCCTATTGCACGAGCACACAAACAATACCTCAAAGAAATATTCAACAATAGCTATCGTGTTGTGGTAAAGCGATTTTGACATCATATAGATGCGCTCTCCAACCTTTCTATTTGCCAAATATGTAGGGAAAGCTACATAGGGATGCACACTCAAATGTTAGGGTTAGAAGCCATATGTGTAAGGTGTTATTATGAAAAGGTGCCCATCGATTCAACTCCACAAATGGAATGGATCCAGGGCCACAACCATTGTTACTCAAAAAGTTAACACAAATTGAAGAGATACTTATTGTTAGGGTGGCTCCAGTTTTGCAAGTCACCCACACAAGAGGAGGCCAATTTAAATATAGTGGTCACATGATAAGCTTCCCTCAAGATATCTCAAGCATCACAAAACTTTTGTCATGTCGTCTAGAAGACCTTCAGGTCGTTATTGTTGACAAGACCACTATTGAAGGTGGGAATTATGATTCTTATGTTAATAAACATCATGTCATGGATGCATTGAAATAAATAATCCAATATAACAAATACTACAATGATGTTGAGATTGATGTTGAGGCTCTTAATATATTACCTGATGTTGTTGTTGATGTGTCTAGTTTGTTATATACAATAGAGCAAGTTTCAGATGAATACATAATGCCATCAACCAGCTCAACAAATGTTGGACAAGAATAAAATGGCTCTTCAAACTTTTCATCATTTATTCCTCGCTTACCAAATAGCAGACGAGAGTTGCAAGCAATAAAAGACATCTTGTAAATTGGAAAAAAAGACCAAAATATCTTATCTTGGCCTGAAGTTAGCTCTTCTTTTGTTAATGAATACAACACTGAAGGTTTATTTTCAATGGCCTTTCCAACATTGTTCCCCACTGGATCAGCGCTTCCCCTGCAACCGAGAAATATTAAAATTCACTTGCATGAATAGGCCCTCCACCTGATGAGATATTTTGACCACAGGTTTGGCAAACATGTTAGGTTTAGATATTTTCTCTACAACTTGATTATGAGACATCGCAACCAACAAACTGTCTCTATTTTTGTTAGAGTGGATGTGGAGGATAGAATCCCTAGGTCGTTGACTATTTTGAGGCAATAGCTTCAAGCTGCCCTGGACCACCAACTAGTTGATCAGTTGATCCGATATGGGACGTCGTTGTGTAGGACTCACTCTTTCTAGAACTCTTATCGGGCCCAACTAACTGCTATGATTGAACAACTTGGTATGCCCACCCTTTTTTTCACTTTGAGTTGTGTAAACACAAAATGGGCTGACCTGCAAAATGCTTTCTCTATTGCATCTCATTTAGTGATGGAGCCATCAAAAAATATGCTAATAGATAGTGTTTAGAATCCACATATAGAATCTTTATATTTTCATCATAGATTCTCAATTTTTCGTGAAGAGGTGATTGGAAATATTTTGCATGCAAAAGATTATTGGTATAGATATGAATGGTAGCATCGTGGCTCTGCACATGTGCATGATTTTCTATGGCTTTCAGAAGCTCCTAACATGGATACTCTTGATTGGTCCAATGACCATGATCTTACCATTGCAAGGCACCTTTTTGATAGATGTGTTTCAGCTTGGAATCCATGTTGTCCTGCACAAAGATTGCTTAGAATGTATCATTGATCTAAAGAAAACTCATGCTTTCTTACCATGAGCCAGATCTTGACCAATGATCTAATCATAGATTATGAAGAGTTGCTAAACACAGTTCAAAGGCACACAAAATACTCTGAATATACTTGTTTAAGAATAAAAGGAGAGCAATTTCAATGTCAGTATAAAACACCATGGTAGGAGCAGCTTACCTCTACATTGACATCTGATGTTGTCTCCAACAAATCCTACAAACCAGCAAGAAATGATGATCGCTTAAATATTCACAGCCCAACTATGCTTGCAATTTGGTGTGCCAATGTTGATTTCAACTAGTTGTTTCTAGGAAAAAAAATTGAATTATATTTCTAAATATGTAGCTAAATTTGAGAAGAAATCAGAAAATTATCTAGATGTGTTGAAAAGAGTTGCAAATACAAATATAGTTGAGGATAAAGCACTGGTTGCATACCAAAAATTCATGATGAATATGCTTGTGGAACGTGACATCTCTACACAAGAGATGTGTCATATGTTACAAAAATTGCCTCTTCTTACTTCAAGTCGACGATACATTTGATTGAATGTTTGCAAAAAGACATGGTTTCATATAAACAGAGATGATATTGATGAAGAGTTTCCAACAAACTATATTCATTGATATATGCAAAGGCCTCCAAAGCTAGTTGATTTATCCCTTATTGACTCATTCCACCTATATACACACTCACAACAACGCAAAAAGGATACATGGAAACCAAGGCTCTATCCTGCAGTTGTCATTGTTTACCTGTTATTCAAGACTACTCTTATTGAAGATACAGAGATATTTGAGACATTTTTTTGGACTGAACTTATGTTATACAAACCTTTTTGGCACATAAAAATAGATATAGGTCTTCAAAGAGAACAGATAATAGAAAATTGGAAACTTTTAAAAATAGAGCTAGTTATCATCCTTGGCATGTTAATAGAGTTCCAGTTACATCCACAATTGAAGAATAGGATGATAGTGATACTGATGATTTGAACCATCATCCTTCTATGGATGAATATGAATGGTAAGTTTTCTCTTGGCTTGGTGCTACTACTAACTTTACTATAAATCAGCTTCAGCTATTGGGTAGGCAGGATTTTGATATGAACCATCCATGGAATGCAAACCATGTTCCTGAACAACTCCATAATATTGCTTTACATTTTATCTCATCAATGAAGGCACAATGTGAGCAAGCTATGGTTCAATTCTCGCCTCTAGATATGTCAACCCATCAACTTTCACCGAAGCAGCAATTGGCCCTTGAAATAATTTGAACCCATCATATGCAGCCTTCACCCAAAGCCCCTCTTCGCATGATTATTCAAGGGACAACTGGCACTGGAAAATCCTTCCTCATAAATTATATTTGACAACAAATGAACACCTCTTTTCCTAGAGCCAATAGTTTCTTGCTCACATTGGCTCCTATAGGTTTTGCTGCATACAACATATGTGCCTCTACAATCCATACAACACTTCGCATTCCCATAAAGGATATGATTCCTTTGCAAGGGCAGAAATTGACATTATTCCAAGAACAATTTAAGTATATTGAGTACATATTTATTGATGAAATGAGTTTTCTAGGCCCAAAATTGCTATTGAAAATAGATAGTTGATTACGCCAAGCATTCGTAGATAAGCAGACAGAGCCATTTGGCAGTGTTACTATGATCCTTGTTGGTGATCTCACTCAGTTGCCACCTATCATGGATACACCTATTTATGCTTCATCCTCATCGGTTGTAGCTTTGTGGTACACTTTCACGATCTCAATAACCCTAGATACTATCTTTCACCAAAAAGGAGATAGCCCTTCGCAACAAAAGTTTCACGAAATACTTCTTCATATAAGAAATGTTGAGGCTATCCACGATGATTGGGAAGAGCTTATGAAATAAACAAATAAAATGCTCTCAGCCATAGAAAGATAACAATTTGATGTTGCTACACATTTGTTTGCGACAAATGACTTGGTTGCATTCCACAACAAAAAAATGATCAAGCAGTTAAATCTACCAATAGCCATTAGCATTGCTCAGATGGCTTAGCAAGAAAAATATGATCATGGAGATGATGACCAACTTCTCCTAGAATTGCTACTTTGTGTTGGTGAATAGGTGATGCTAACAAAAAATTTGTGGATTCAAGTTGGCCTCATCAATGGATCCCTTGGTGTTGTTACAGCTATTGTCTACAATCCAGATTCTAAACCACCAAACCCACTTGACTATGTTGTTGTTTTCTTCCAAAATTACATTGGGCCACCATGGCACCTAGAACATCCAAGAGACATCCCCATCCCAGCTCTAAGTCAAGGGAGTCAAACACAAATTCCACTCACTATGGCATGGGGAATCACAATACATAAAGCACAAGGCTTAACATTGGATAGAGCAACAATAAACATAGGTACCAAAGAGAGGCAAGGGTTGACTTTTACGACTATTTCATGTGTAAAATCAATTGAAAGACTTTGTATTGATCCACCTTTCTCATTTGATAGATACTCTAGGCTTGGCACCAACAAGTACATTGATCGTCGTTGTAGCAAAGAAACATGCCTTGAGAAATTATAGGCCTTTCCAACTGCTTCTGGTTCTAGTCGATAGGCGAACAAACAAAAAAGGCTCTAGGATAATTATTCTTGCATCTACCTCAGCTTGTGTGCCCTCACCTCTTCAAACCTTTTTCTAAGTTGTATCTTTAAAAAACATACCAAGTAATAATTTGTGTAAAATGGGTATAGTGCCAAAGATGCACAAAGATACCACGCATAAATAACTAGATGGCACAACTTGTACAAGCCAATTCCATGTTTTGATGATTCTATTCTATTAAATTGTTGACTTCTTCGTCTAAGATTTTTTTGCAATGCTTTTACTATATGGCATTCAAATCAATACACTCTTTTGTATATTCCATTTTCCCATCTTTGTTTAAGTGTTTTAAAATTTCATGAAGTCAACTATTTATTGGCATACCTATAATTCTTTTACAACTAATTTGAACATACAGTGGTGTAAACATATAGTTATAGTTGTTACACATTAATAGATATGCAAATACAAACAACTCTAGCTATCAAAAATGCACGAAGATTAGAACCAACAATAACTAGAAAACAAAAGTTATATAACTAAATAACATCTTTGCAACATTCTAATATATAAACCTTTATATGCACATGTTGTGGATGTACTCTCAAAAAAATTATCTTCCATTTGATTAAAAAGTTTGAAATCCTCCAACGATGTATTTTCTATTCTGACAGCCTTTATATGTTGACTTCTCACATTCCTCGTTTTCCTTCCACAAATTTAAATTTTTTCTTGTTATCTTTTCTATTAGCTTTATTTGGTTCAAATTGCTACAAATGTTTGCCTACAAAATTATTTTCTTGTTGTTTCCCTCTTTCACTGTTCCTATATATTTCATTCATAAATATATAGTGTTGTGTACATCAATTTTCTTTTTTGTGATACATGATAAAATTCCATGTTATTTGTCTTGGCTTCGTCGAGCATGTCCACAACAACCATGGAGTTTATTTCCCTCGTGGTTTCCTCATAGTGCCCCGTTCAACACACACAAAATGGTAGGTGTTCACTCATATGCCAGTTGGTAATATTCATTCTTCTACTATAATGATATCAACTGTTTTGGTTGTCTTGTGAAATGACAAACTCTAGTGTTTGTTTCATAGCAGACCTATCCAAGAAACTGATATGCACCTCCCTTGCATGCCAGTTTGGAGAGCTCCATAGCTACCCCCTTTTATGGCCTGTGACACCTTCGCTGCTATTCTTTTGGTGGGACATTCCACAATGCATTTTCCCCATTCCTTACTTACCTAATTTCACACATGTATTCTGATATAACAATATGAAATGTTTCTTTGTAGTTGTATGATGGGTATGTGCAGGATCATCATGCAAAAAATAGGCCCTTAAGTGGCAAAAAATTCAGAAAAATCAGTGTTAGGCAACTTGATGTAAATATTTGAATAAGTTATCTATATTATTTCAAAAATATGTAAGAATAGAATTTTTAGAAAATTGAATGTAGTTTCTAAAATACTAGGTTTTTTAAAAAATAAATAAAATCTATTTGCTGAAAATTTGAAATTTCAATGCAGTAGTACTTAAATTTCAGGGAAAAAATAAGAAGTAGGTGTCTATCTGACCACCC
The DNA here is from genome assembly GCA_007258455.2 of Sequoia sempervirens. NCBI lineage: Eukaryota > Viridiplantae > Streptophyta > Pinopsida > Cupressales > Cupressaceae > Sequoia > Sequoia sempervirens. The sequence continues at coordinate 47,014 of VDFB02345640.1, read as the reverse complement.
TTTTTTTTTATTCAAGGGGTAAATGCTTTTGACCCGAGCTATGAACTGGAATACAACCATTCAACAATACCACCCCAACGGGGTTTGAACCTTGGTGGAAAGAACAACAATGCCACCTATAAACCATCACACCATGCCAATACCGGCTGTCTGTCTGACCACCCTAACCATAATAAAATGATAATATTTTTTTGTAATATTTTATATATAAGTAGAGGACTCATGTCTGGATGTGATGCATATTTTTTTTAATTTTTTTCCAAGTAAATAATTAATTATGATTTTTTTATTACAACTTTTAAAACATATAAAAACTCGTCTATCTGACCACCTTAACTTGGTCAAAACTTCTTGAAATTTAATTTTTCTTTTTTTAATCCTATAGTACGTGAAGCATAGAATGTGACGCATGTTTCGGATTCAAAAAATATGATACCCTTTGAAAGTTATAGATGTTTTTCAATCAGCCTATTGATCAGGACTTTAGTCGTAATTCTAATAGAAAATGAATAATAATTATTTATTAAATTCAAATTAAATCATAATTTATATTTGTGGAAAGCTGAGAATATCCTCTAAAAACCCTTTTCGTTTCATTAATTTTGGGTGAAAAAAAAGTCGTCAGCCACATACCCTACAAATACCCATAATATTGCCACTTTTTGGCGCACCATGATCCTGCACATACCCTGATGTTGTGCTCAATACAAATATAGATCAACAAGCAAAAATGAAACCCAAGTATTCTACAATTGGTGCCAGAAAGACACCCACAAATCTAATCGTAAACAAGGTTTATTTAACATATTTATATTTTCCTCTTTTATACAATCAATTTTCCCCTCCCTCCATGGCTATATACCCTTTATATATTTGTTGCTTTATATAAAGAATCATGCACAGATTTATACATGTACTTGAATACAATAGTGTTCAACAATCAGTGGTTGTAAGATTTTTAGGTCTCAAACAAGTAGAACATAATGCATTGTTATTTTTTGGTATACCTTTGATGTGCTTTTAATATTTTATTGAATGCTATTATAAGCACATGTTTTTTGGTTGTAGGCAAAGCTTGCAGAGATGAGGTCAAGGAATGGAAATAATGAGTTCCCAACTGTGAAAGAAGTAGCAAGAAGGGTAGGTGTTACAAGATCCATCCACTGGAACAAGAGAAGGTATGTCATTTCAGATCTAATCTAAATGAATCATTTTATTTCTACTTGAAAAATTGTGTATGTTAAGATCTTTCTAGTCAAACTGAATGAATTTTTTTTGTTATATGCATGGAATGGTGACACATATGTACACACATATATACACTTTGTGCACCTTTGGTGCTATACATGTTTTGTACAATTATCCCCTTTGAATCCCTCTAATTGATTTCATTTCAAATCCTTACAAAGAGGACACTGTAGATTTTGAATGGCTATGTAATTTATTCTACCCTTTTCCAACATAGATTTACACATTCATTGAGCTACCATGGTTTTCATTTTCCTTTCATACCCACCTTGTTTGTAGTGTGCTAATGAATACAAAATTTGTATAACAATAGTTGCATGCCATTGAGTATAGAAAAATAGGGAAACTATAATAGAATTATTAGTAGAACATACATACATATGTTTATCCATACATACATATATATACATGTGCAAGTAGACGTGCATTGATCGTTTCAAAGACTTCAGAATATATTTTCCTTAGCCATTGTATCCATGTGTTGTAATAATATACATTTTCCTTCATTGCATTTGTTTGTATTATTCTAATACCGCTTTTACAATTTCTCTATTACTCTATACTACTTAGTACGATGCAATGCATGTGGAATTTTGAATGAGGTTTGTGGTGTTATACTCTTGTTCACATGGGTGTTTTGCATAGATGATTAATTTATTGTTAATGTCTTCTTGTTATATCTTTTCCAACAGAGCTTCCATCAACCTAACCATGAATAGGATTTACTGTGTAATAGCTCTTTCATAATTCCTGCTTTTAGACAAATAGACAGGACTTGTCCAGAGTTTTTACTCACAACCTGGAGCTAACCTCTTAAACAAAGGATCTTCCTAAATCTTCCTTATTGGTTAATACACACAGATAGCTAGAACCATAAACCAACAACAAACAAATTACTAACCCTCAGCATATTTTCTAGCGAAAGTAAGGACATTTAATTACAATTCCTTCATCCATACAAAATGATAATCTCTTTGAAATCTCCAAAATGGGTATAACGGCAAAGATACAAATATTTGACATTAACACATAGACAATAAATTAAACATCTATGCAAACTACTCATCTAGCATGGCGTAAACTATACATATATATATAGATACATTGCATCTATATATAGATATATATACATATATATATGTGCATGTATACATATATATACATGTATACGTATACTAGATTACATGTATATCTACATGGTTATATACGTGTATATGTATACTGGGTGCTTTGCATTAATGATTAATTTATTGTTCATGCCTTTCAGTTTCTTCTTATTGTTCCTTTTGATAGCAAGTTCGAGGGTTTTAACACTCATGTGTTGCAAAATCTGTGAGCAAGTATCTTGATTAAATTGTATTGTCAAAACACTCATTGAATATGTTGAACTTTATATCTTTACCTGATACACTATTTATTTGAAGTTTCTATTTGCTAAGAACAAACCTCTGACAATGCAATTGAATAAACCTGTTTTCTTGCATATCTTACACCACATATTCATAATACCAGAATGCCTATTCTCATAATGCAACTGAATTAAAAATATTTTCTTCAATATTCTAGTGTATACTTTCCCACATTGCTACATTCTCTGCTATGTGTATCTTTTGAGCGTTGTAATTCATTTCAGTGCAAATCCTTAGAAAAAGGCTCCTCTACATTGTTAATTGCTACGTAAGTTATTCTTCTCTTTGCATATATAAATTTGCACATTGATTGAACTACTTCTTTGTACCATCCTAAGAAATAGAGTAATTGTATATGCTAAGTTTTTGCACGCCCAAGCCCCAATGCATTCTGTTGTGGTTGTACTATGGCGGTGGACAAAGAAAATGCGGTTAGTCAAAGTAAATGCAATATTGAATGTAGCAGTGTGAGAAAGTGTATTTTGATTAAGTTGCATTACATGTATATATATCTATACATGCATATATATATATATAGATAAATACATGCATATATATATATATATATATGTATGTATGTTCACATGTTGCCATCCAATATATGTATACATGTATATATATGTATGTAAATGCAATATTGAATGTTGTCATCTAGGAGAGTATACTTTCATAAAGTTTTATTCTCGAAAGAGCCATTGTGGTGTTGCTTTGATAACACGTTATTGTTAAATTCATCACGTTTGGCTCCGTCTTTTGGCAAGTTGAAGGATATTCAAACTGTTGGGCTGCGCAATCAATAAACCATTTTGCTTGGGTATTTTTCTTAAATGATTAATTTATTCTTTATATCTTTTGTTCTCTGCTTATTATTCTTTTCCATAGCAGGTTTCAGGGTTTGAACACTGATGTGTTGCGTACATTCCAAATCCTTCAACGCTCTAAGAACTCAATCCAATCCCCCTTCAAGTTCTCAACCGTAACCAACAATACATGTAAGTGCAAAACTTCTCCATAATCAATAAATAGATCCTGTGACCACCTTGCAAATATTATTTGTTGTTTCTACTTTCTAATTGTGTTTATTGATTTTTGCTATATATTTAGTAATCTTTGATCCTCCCTCACTCATCTTCTTTCCCCCTCCATTGACATTCCTTTCTCTTTTATTTGCAGGTGTTGGGCTAAAGCATAGATGACAATTCCAAAAGATGAAACTCCACAAAATTTCCAGTGGGCATTTCATATTGCTTTTGCTCAGGGGTTTGTCTAGGGTCCCTGGGGCTCCATGATGTCAATATGGAAGGTGGATAATGAGCATGGGTTTTTTGTTTTTCCATTTGATTCCATATATCTTTTCTCATATAGATACATGTATAGAAAATATGGTTTGTAACATGTTTCTTACGTACTACAAAGTGATCGCATCTTTAGCTTATGTGCTATTTTTTTAAAGTTTCTATTTGTTGAGAAGCCAACATTTAATCATGCAGTATGTGAAACATATGTACAGTACCAAAATGGCTCTTTTCAGAATGCAACTAAATCAATATATTGTCTTGGATATTTTGTACTGAACTTTCCCCTCCTACAACATTATCTATTTTGACTCTCCAATTGCACTATGCAATCATTCATTTAAAAGTGGACTTTTCTATTCTCAATTGTGTTGTAATCTATAATACTTCTACTCTATGGAAATGTTTACTATGGATTTCGGATCATCCGTGATTTAGCTATAATTTGTAACTATTCTTTTAGGAGTTTTTTTACAATTTCCCTATTTTCTCTATAATATTTAGTGGCAAATAATCTAGGTTGAATCTTGAATTGGAAAACCAATTGTTAGATAAAAATTTCTCTCACACCTTGTTTACATAGCAATAGAATTACAAGTGTAGATGCCTATACCTAATTTCCATCTCTCGTAAAAAAAAACATGCATACTAAAACTTTAATTTCCAAAACTATAGAAATATACTAATTATAAAAAGTACTCAATATTGAACGTCTTCCATCCATGGAAAAAAATGTACTTTTTTTGTCCAATTTTAAAAAATACACACGTGTGATGACCCTTACAAAAAACTTCCATTAACTTCAAGATTAAATGACTAATTGATTCAATAGGCTACACAAAAAGTGACAATATACATGTGCATATGTTACCATTAAATATAAAATTTAAATATTCTTTCTAGAAGAAACAATTATTTTAAATTTATTATTTAATTTAATTTTTAAGTTCCCACTTTTAAACAAATTTCAAAATTGATTTCAAAATTTTCTAATAGTGTTAACTAAAATTTATACAAAATGTTCTTTGTGATTATTTCATTCATACAATCTAACTCATCTATTTCATTCATGGTCACCTTTCCATGCAAATAAAAAGCTTCAACCCTCTTCACCACAAACGTTGCCTACCGCGGTTGGCCCCTATCGGCTAATTGTTGCATGCCAATGCATACGAATGTTGGTTATATTTTATATGTCATATATAAAATAAAATAAAATACTTTTATATTTTTAATATCTTTATTTTGTAAAATGCTTTTAAATTTTTCAGCTATTACTAATATTTTATTCTATATGTCTTGTATATAGAATAAATTAAAATACTTTTATATTTTTAATATCTCCATTTTGTAAAATGCTTTTGAATTTTTAACTTATTACTAATATTTTTATTTTATATGACTTACATATCTACTCAAAACAATTTATATGTTAACAAATAACTATGTTTACTAAATAATTATTTAAATATGGCCTTCTTTGTTTCTTACAATATGACATTCACTTTGCCCATTTCCCTATTACTACCTTGACAAATAAATTCTCCACCTTCAAACTAAACAAATTTAAATTCCTAAATTACTTTTATATAAAAAATTATTGATATTAGTACTTGACATTGGCATAGTACTATTGCAATGAGTTTTGTTTTTCTTAGTGTAGACACGTAAAATGTACATGCACTCGATCTGAACTACTAACATCGCTTCATCCTGAATTATCCCTTTGTCCAACCATTTAATCAAATAGCCTTATTTGATTAAAGTCATCATAATTCCTTTTAATTAAATAAATCTCTTGATTTAATTAAATCATTGTCTCTGTGTAATTAGCTAGGTCATTTCATCTTCCTATCTTTGTTTAATTAAATAATCCATATTATTTGATTAAATCTCTAAAGTTCATCTAATTAAATTAAATAAATCAAACATTTATCTAATTTAATCTAACATCACCCCCTTTGGTTAAATAAATCAAAAATATTTATTTAACTAAGTCTAAATCATTCTCTTCTCATTTTGAGTTATTTAAATCCTAAATCTAAGTCAAAATGGTCAAATCAACTAACATCATTTAAATTAATCAAATCATGATTAATGCTAATACTAATCACTCAAATCCTCCATCTTTTGCCACTTGCACATGAAAATAGAGTTATTTGATTTATTAAATCTGTATTTTCTTCAACAAGACATCTTTTAAGGGATATTCCTCAAATTTGAATTCAAAATCCAAGTGGACTTTGTCCTTCCAACAAGGCATTTACTCCACCTACAAAGTCCTTTTTCCTTGAGCCAAGTGGCATTCAATGAACCTTCTTTCCCTCTTACATGTCATTTCAACAATTTCAAAATTCAAATATATACATTTATTGACACATTCTCCAAAACTTGCACATCCCTCAAGCATTCACAAGTTGACAAGTGGCACTTTTCCATTGGATGAGATTTAGTCCCACATTTCTCTATTTTGGACATCTCCTCAACTTGACATTCTATAAATAAGAGGCTAATCTCCTCATTTCATCATCCACCATTTGAGTAAACTTACTATGCTCAAATATTTAGCAATCTTCATCCATATTTTTGAATTTGTAGCTAGGTTATGCATATTTTTTTCTTAAATCACTCATCACTCTTCATCAAAATGGATCACAATCTTTATCAAATCATCAAAGCTAGCATTGGAGTTGGGAAAGGGCCAATTTTCACATCAAATTGGCACCAATTCCCCCATGGGATTAAGAGTTTGCACTATTTTCAATAGGATTTAGCTTACTTTCTTGTTCTTTCATTTCATCCTTGCTTTATTTCTTATTTAAAACTTTGCTAATGGATTTCATGGGGAATCCTTGTTCTTACTTGCATATGATCTCCTAATATGTTTGTTTATTGTGTTTTGCAGGTATTTGGATTGGGATTCTATATTTTGGCACTAGAAGGAGGGCCTACTAGAAGATCAAATCACATTTTTTGAAAAAAAATTGTGTTTTTTTGTGCTTTTATGTATTTATAAGAAACAATACCGCTCACAGTCCAACAGGGCCATATAGAACCACTCACAGTCCAGCGGGGCTATACAGAACTGCTCTAAACTGCAAACTGCACCGCTGGAAACAAACTGCACCACTCCAAACTTCAAACTGCACCATTGGATCTCTAGTGTCACCGTATAGAGCTGCTACAAACTCCAAACAAAGCCACCATCACAGAAAAAACTGCTCGACTTTCTTGCTTTTTCATGCAAACTTAAAATGGTCATATCTTGGTCATTTTTTGGTCTTTTTCGAAGCTTTTTTTTTCAAATGGGGTAGAATTTCATAAGATATCCAATGGTGTAGGTTTTTCTCAGCTTTTATAGAGTTAAAAGTTTCAAATTTTCACCTAAATTCAAATCACATTATAACTTGGTCTAAGTTTTAGGGTTTGTATGCTTAATGATTCATCTAACCCCTATATCCTTTTGCTTCTTGATACTTATGCGCTTCTCTCGTGCCTCACATAAATCTTGATAATCAAAAGGTTTTGGTGATATTAGGTTGTGTAAGTGATTTCCTTCACACTTCATTTTGGTATTAAAATGGAACAAATCTTTGCGAGTGTGAGTGAAACATATTGTGTGGGTTCTCCCTTTATTTCTAAATGAAGGTTGATCGAACTACGAATATGTTTGCTTGCTTTTTTATCTTAGAGGGCCTGCCTTGGTGAAAAAGTACTCACCCAAGGGAACGAATCGACCGGTAACACTTTAAGCCCAAGAGTATTTCCAGCCAGGATATAAATGTGGGTATTGGAATAAATGTCAGTATCACATAGTTGGCTCCGACGAGAAGGGAAGAAATGGTCTCTCACCTCGATGGGTCAACTCCTACTAATGGAAAGTACAAATTAAAACCCTTGTTTAGAAAAATCCAAAATCCTTGATCTACTTATTGGTGCAAGAATGGTCGTTCTGAAGTTGTCCCACATTTTTACGGCTCTTAGTAGAAATGAAAAGCATGCCATGGGAGTTTCATGGGTGTTGATGCTTGGTTTCCTTGTATAAGTGAGTGTCGTGGAGGGGAGCCAATGGGGTCAAGCATCTAATCATTCGCTAAGAGTAGGCATAGCTAGACTTGTCCAAGTGGGGACTCAACAAGTAAAGTCTTTCATATTCATAGGGTTGTGCATGTTCTTGGTATCAAAACACTTGCTTGATTGAAAACATTTGGAAACACACATTCAATAGGAAAATCAAAATTTCAAACCCTTTAGGAGAAGAAAATATCCTTGAACGAATTCACATGCTATTGCTTTCCCTTGGGATTCTCATCCTTAGAGGCTTCTAAGAATTTGAATTTCATCTCAATTTTCTCCTACTAAAGTCAACATTAGGTAGCCTTTGCCTTGATTTCCTTGATTTCCACATAATTCACTTTGTGGGATGAAAGAAAATTAGGACATTGTACATTTAGTTTGAAAAATAAACAATAAGTGTTAATGTGGTAAAAGCAAGTCATTAACCAAGATTAAATCAATTGAACCCCACGAGTGCTTTTTATCTTTTGGTTTTCCATGCAAACATTGGTCTTTTGGTTTGAACTACTCTTAGAGAAAAGCATGTTCTTCATTATCTTGGTCTTGTAAACAAGGTTCTCCTTAGGTTCATTTAGGATCAAATCAAACACTTTATCCATCCCAAAAATTTATCATCCCATCCCACAAGCAACTTTAGAGCTTTGGAAACATCATTATCTAGACTTGGATACATCCTTAAACCAAATCAAAATCACCTTGTTTAATTAGGAGTATGGGAATGCATCCTTTCTCATACCTCTAGTTAAATTAGCACACCTTTGAACAAGTTTATCCTAAGGATCACATCCAACATCTTAGGGTTTATAGGTTCACTATCTAATCAAAACCAATCAAAATCAAATCCTAAAGTCGAGCATTGATCCACAGATTCTTAAAAAATCAACACCCATATCATTCACCCCTTTCATCCTTCATCTCATCATTGGTCCTAAACACCTTAGAGGTCACTTTTACAACAAGGTCAAAACGCAAGAAGAAAACGAAATATAAACTTGATCCATACATCATAAGCGGTCTAAACCAACCAAATTATCAAAGCCTCACAATGCCAATTGATTTTAAAAACTCACATTTATACAATCCATACATGGGATCATTATCTCCTACAAACCTCAATGGTACAAAAAATGTGAGTATACCCAATCTAAATTTTGAAACACCTTTTCTAATGTTTGATTTAAATCCAAGTCCAAACTTACAAATTTATCAACCAAATACCCAATGCATGAGTCTTCAAAAAAACAACATTATCCCACCAAATCCATACATGCCAAATATGAATATACCAAGTACAACTATACCAAACATGAACATTTTGAATCCACACTTGGTAAAATTTTGGATAGATATGTTTGAAAATCACATGAATGTTGTTCAAAATCCATCACACCCATATGTCCCCCTCACCTTTCATAATCCTAATGACCCATCATCATCATTTCACACAACCCCTCAAACCTCTCTCCCTACAACCTCACAAGGAGAAGGTGACTTATTTGGACCAGGGGGCATTTTTTATCAAACATCATCATTTCCCCAAGGGAGCATGCCACTCACTTTCCCACCACTCCCACCCTTTCCATTAACATTTGTATCACCTCTTGGTTTGGGGCTATCTTTTCTACCACCGCTCATCCAAAACATCCCCCCAACCATCAATCAAGGCATCATACCAAATCCTCCCCCCTTGCCATCAATATCACAACAGATGGAAAACATCCCCATAGCATGAGAAACCAACACATCATCTATCATCCCTCAAAACATGGTCTCTCAAGGACTAACCATATCAATCACACCATCCACCACTCAAATCCCAATCATCAATATGACGATACCTCTTATCACCACAACAAGCACTATTCCAAAACCACCTCTGCCACCACCACCACCCAAGCCAAACACATCAAACCAATATAGCATTGTGTTGCAAGCTGCTCAATAGGTTGCTTATCAAAAGGCACTCCAACAAAACCAAAACTGACAAGCTGCACAACTAATTGCTCAACAAGTTGCTCAAGTTGCCCAAGCCACACTACAAGCCCAACAAGCACAATCCCAAGCTCAAGCACAAGTGCAAGCTCAAGCCCAATACCAAGCCCAATAAGCAAATGTTGTTCAAAATGCCAACAACATGTTAACAACTCCATATATCGATCCAAGTCAACGATCACATGATCAAGACCTATCCATCAACAAACACATGGAAGATGTCTCTACCTCATCCAAAGATCAAATAAACATACATAAAGAGTCACTTTTTTATCATGATAAGAATCCCTCAACAATATCCAATAATGATCTATTTCAAGGAGTGTTAACATTATTTGATCCTATAATCAACAATCCATCAACCAATGATCATGTTGAAAATGCCTCTACATCACCTAATAAGTTAGAGGACATATCTCAAAAATTTATTCTAAAGCATGATCAACATCTCTCACCAAAGTCTAGCAATGGTCCTTTCCAAGACATATTGACATCCTTCGACCTCACGATTGTCGATATTGAAGGAATCTTCAACTCAACACTTGATCCAAATTCACTCAAAGATCAAGAGGATATTGAGCCACTTCCTATGCCTAATGAAGATATCCAAGAACCCTTTGTAAGCAATCTATTCCTTGAAATTAACCCATGTCAAGAACTTGATACAAAGCATGTTGAAAGAAATTTTGAAATCATTCAAGATCAAGAATTTGTATCCCTAAGTTACTACAATAATCTAATGGATACTCTCCTATCTATACAAGATGATCATATCCACATAGCACATACTCCTCCATCTACACATGAGATGCTTCTTGTGGATGGACACGTAGATGATCTTCATTCAGAATAGGATTCCTTTACTCCTGATATTATTACACAAAAAGAATAGGTTATTAATTCCTATAGTCAAACAAATTTTTCAGCATCAGAATCGGATATATCCCAAATTCAGACTGAGGACATCATGTATGAAGATATCTAACATTATCAACTCAAAGAAATGGGTCAGATAGAACATGACATTCTAGAGTTAGCAAAGAAGCAAATTGAAACATCATCTATAGTAAACATTTATCAGAGAAGGCTTACTGAACAAGACATCTCAAAAAAGGAAAAATCAAGGAACAAAGGTGCTACTACCACCATACTGGGGGCAACTATGTCTCAAGCAAATGTCAGCATAGGGAGCATGAAGAATCCTTATGATGAAACCAATGCCAATACTACAACCAGCCACGCCATGAATCTTCATCCACCCATCACCCCATCCATGAATTGGGACCAACATCAAAAGGAAGATTTGAATCAAAGAAAAAGAGGCTGAGAAGCATAGAGGACAAATCAAATGCATATGGATACCAAAGAATACAAAGAAATATTATCCCTATCAAACTCCATTAGTCAAAGAAACTATGGGGAAATTTTTTTTAAAAAAAAGGAAAAGTGTCCATCAAAGATGTCCACAAAAGAAAAAGAAGGCTTCTCAAGTGACGTATAAATTATATCAAGCAGTTGGTCCTAATTCCACATACACTTTCATATCCACCCATCATTGCTCATCTTCCCAAGTTTGGAGAGTCAAAGATTCCAAACTATCAACCAATCTATCTTTTATCCCTATACACACTCCATCCATGCCTCCACGCATGATATCCAATTCTCACATTGACCATGTATGGGCAGCCACCCTTCATCATAAGCATTTCAAAGGAATTCTATCGTGATGTGCACACAAAGACAACGTTAACTCCAGTGTTAACAAAATCGATCAGGAATCTCAAAATTTGTATTCAAGTGCACATATCTTGGAAAAACAACTTCTTCAAGCAGGATATCAATGGCACATTATGATAGAAGCATCTACATCGACACCACCAGGTGATTCAACATGAGCTTAAAATATTTTAAAAAAAATCAAAAAAATCAAAAAATATAAAAATCCAAAAAAATTAGAAAAATGATTGAAAACAGTAAAGAAAAAAATCATCCTCAAGTGGAAACCACTATGGTGGCACTTTGGGCGGGTACCATGATGAAAACCTGGAAAACAAGCGTCATGTGTAGAATCGAGCATCTACGTGTGCCATTTCAGGTAGAAGCATCGCATCCCATCCATAATAAATCCAACATTCCATCCATCCTATCCATAATAAATCCATTCATCCATGAACCATTTATCCAATCCATCCATCTGCATCCATATTCCACATTATCTTGATCTTGATGAAAATTTGGTGCACACTTTATAATTGATTATGGTAAACATTTTGACATGGGTCACTTTCATTGATCCTATCCTACCCAACATTATCTGAGCCATGAAGCATTATCCAATTAGCATCCTCTGTTCAAACACCTTATCTTATTGCAAGATAATCCTTGGCATCCTTTGCGTGCTTACCATATCTATCCATCCACACACCTATCCAAGCATCCACCCATGGCAGTCCATACATTGCTAGACACTGGGGGCAGATATGTACATCTTGCTTCAAGAATAAATCTTGATCTATATCCTCCAACTTATGTGGAGATCCGAACATTGGCAAACATGAAATCACATTGGTCAAAGCATTTGTGAGCCAAAATCCAAATCACTAGCTCATGGCACATTTTGACGAGAGGACATTCCTTATCAAAGATTTATCTTTCATCTAACATCAATCCAAACAATCAATATCAGTCGCACGTAAACATCACGTCAAATCATCCAAAAAAATTTTGTTCCAAATCAAGCTTCAAAATCTTGATCAATCAAATCCAATCAATCCATCATCATCTTAGGATATCCATCTTAATCCTCATGTTGCTTAACACTATCCTTGCATTGTTGTGTATCCTCGACAATGTTATCATCATCAATCTTGCATCATCTTGGGATATCCATCCTAAATCCTCATGTTGCTTAACACTATACTTACATTGTTGTGTATCCCCAACAATGTTATCATCATCAATCCATCAATATGATCAATCAACCTTAGCTTGGTTTTCAACAAAATCCCAAGAAAAAGCATTGATATCATCACACATGTCCATATCCAAAATGTCAAAATCATGCGAAAATTGAAAAACATTCAAAAAGTCAAGAAAATCCAAAAACATTCAAAACATATCAAAATCCAAAAACAAATCAAAAAGTCAAAAAAACATCAAAAACATGGTATCCAAACTACGTCCTCTTTGAGCTTAAACATAGGAAAGGCTAATCTTTGATCAACCCCCGAGACACAAAAACACAAAAGTATTCAAAAAACACCAAAATCCAAAAACATTCATAAAATCTCATAAAATCCAAAACATCCAAAAAACCAAGAAAATACCAAAAATAGCCTCAAAACATTTCAAAAACATCAAAAACATCAAAATATTTGAAAAAATTCATCTGTCCCTTTCGCTTTCACCCACGATAATCAATCATCTGTAATAAACTGATCGTCACCTTCATCCTTTGGCAAAACAAACAAAAACAACCACAACAATTGGCAAAAGCAAACTTCAAACGTAAAATCAAAATTGAAACAACTAAATTTTAAACACAAAAGCAAACTCTTGATCATTCGCAAACATGTCAATCAACTTTATATCAAAAGCCTATCAAACAACTTATCAACCCATCATCATCCTATACAATGCATGTCCTAGGATATATCATTCGACAATGGGCATCATTTTGGATATCACCTTGGATTCTTATCCTATCAAAACAAATCTCTTTGGCTAGAGGTATGAAGAACATTGACTTGTTTGTGTACTTGATCTTTTCTTTTGATTTATCTTATTGCGCTCATTCCAATGACCTCTCGATGATGTCTAATCAAAGCGATTTAGAGATAAAGGAATGGGGCATCAATCATTATCCTTTTGTTTGTTGTGCTTGTTGGATATTCTTGTAATATAACTTGGTGAATACTTGCTTTTTTAGGTACATCCTAGCAAGGTTTCTGTATGTCAAGTGTGAACAAGAATACTCCTATCTGTTTCTTGAGTCAAAGTCCATCACACTAGGTACAACGCCATCCTGGTTCTTTATACCTTGGTGCATCCTATCTAGGTGTGTTATCAAACAATAAGGTAATTGGCCCTTTTAAAATCCCAACTCCTCAGTAAGCAAATCATCATCATCTCTAATAAAGTTGGCTTGTTGGTGTCTCTTGTCATCATCTTATTTTCTTCCTACTTCCTTTCGCGCTAACATGGTATCATGAAAGTTAATCATAAATCATTGCTAATGCATCCATCTTGCATCCAAAACTGTTAGCATACTGCATAATGCATATCATACCATATATAAAGCATTAATCATACCACATGCATTCATCCCCATCATTGCATAATATAGATTGGTTATTCTAAGAATTCAATAAACCATACATCTATCTCCCATACGCATAATCATAAAGGCGTCATCATATCAAATCATGTGCATCCATATCATCCATGCATCATCATAACATCCATTACATATAAACATCATAATCATCTCATTTATATCATCAATAATGTAACTGTTATGGTACAAATCAGGATCAGGTGGGTATAATATATCAAAATAGGCATGAGGCTACCCATGGTTGATGACTATCTACATCATCAAATATGTCTACATCAAATATTCAAGTTGAATTGATCTTGAACCTCTTTGTCGAGAGATCGACCCTCAAATCAAACCTCTTCACCCGATCTCTCGAGGGGGAAGTATACCAACATAATTCTTTTCATTGGGGCAACAGTGGGGGATCTAAAAAAATTAGAGAATTTTTTAATTTTAATCAAGACAGTTTATTCTTTGAACCAACACAACAAGTACATTGCTTCAAAGAGGGGCAAAATGTAGACACGTAAAATGTACATGCACTCGATCTTGATCTACTAATATCGCTTCATCCTAAATTATCCCTCTGTCTAACCATTTAATTGAATAGCCTTATTTGATTAAAGTCATCATAATTCCCCTTTTAATTAAATAAATCCCTCGATTTAATTAAATTATTGTCTCTGTGTAATTAGCTAAGTCATTTCATCTTCCTATCTTTGTTTAATTAAATAATCCATATTATTTGATTAAATCTCTAAAGTTCATCTAATTAAATTAAATAAATCAAACATTTATCTAATTTAATCTAACATCACCCCCTTTGGTTAAATAAATCAAAAATATTTATTTAACTAAGTCTAAATCATTCTCTTCTCATTTTGAGTTATTTAAATCCTAAAATCTAAGTCAAAATGGTCAAATCAACTAACATCATTTAAATTAATCAAATTATGATTAATGCTAATCCTAATCACTCAAATCATCCATCTTTTGCCACTTGCACATGAAAATAGAGTTATTTGATTTATTAAATCTCTATTTTCTTTAACAAGGCATCTTTTAAGGGATATTCCTCAAATTTGAATTCAAAATCCAAGTGGACTTTGTCCTTCCAACAAGGCATTTACTCCACCTACAAAGTCCTTTTTCCTTGAGCCAAGTGGCATTCAATGAACCTTCTTTCCCTCTTACATGTCATTTCAACAATTTCAAAATTCAAATATATACATTTATTGACACATTCTCCAAAACTTGCACATCCCTCAACCATTCACAAGTTGACAAGTGGCACTTTGCCATTGGATGAGATTTAGTCCCACATTGCTCTATTTTGGACATCTCCTCAACTTGACATTCTATAAATAAGAGGCTAATCTCCTCATTTCATCATCCACCATTTGAGTAAACTTACTATGCTCAAATATTTAGCAATCTTCATCCATATTTTTGAATTTGTAGCTAGGTTATGCATATTTTTGTCTTGAAGCACTCGTCACTCTTCATCAAAGTAGATCACAATCTTAATCAAATCATCAAAGCTAGCATTAGAGTTGGAAAAGGGTCAATTTTCACATCAAATTGGCACCAATTCCCCCATGGGATCAAGAGTTTGCATTGTTTTCAATATGATTTAGCTTACTTTCTTGTTCTTTCATTTCATCTTTGCTTTATTTCCTATTTAAAGCTTTGCTAATGGATTTCATGGGGAATCCTTGTTCTTACTTGCATATGATCTCCCAATATGTTTGTTTATTGTGTTTTGCGGGTATTTGAATTGGAGTTCTACACTTAGTTAACTAGTTATTAATAACTTAGTTTTCAACCAATAAAAAATAATATTTAAAAAAATAAAAATAAAAATCAATTTTGTAAAGTCAACTTGTAAAATATTTAACTTTACAAATTATAAGAATTATTTCTTTTGTATATGATTGGTTAAAAAGTTGTGTGTGTTATTGGAGAATTTGTAGGGAAAGCAAGGTAAACTATTTTTTTAAAGAATATTTTTTCATTTCATTAAATCTTTCTAAAATAATAAAATATTACTTATTTTTACTTTTTTTTATAAGGGAGATTTTTTTATATATGTAATTATTATTTTTTAAAAAGAAAATATTAAAAAAATCAATTAACTATTTTATAGATATTTGGATCCATAATATTAAAATAATAATAAAATAAAACTTAATTAAAACACATCCATAAATTAGCATATAAAGATAATCTTCCTAGGGGTTTGATTTTACACAATTAAAATAAAAATTTAAATTAAATCTTAAACTATTTGACATTACCACTTTTTTAATTTTTGAAATTTTATTAACTTCAAAACATAAATAAATAAAATAAGAATTAAATTCTATTTATAAACCTATTATTGTTATTATTATTTTTAGGAAAATTGCTATAAGAGAGGATATCACTCTTTCTCTTACTTTAAAGTACTAGATTACATATGTTAGACAAGATTTGCATTGACCCAGATTACATAAACTGGTGCATATTTGTCTTTTTTAGAGGATCTTAATGTCATCAGATGCTTTTGTCTTACTGATGGTGTTTTCTTCCTCTTCACCTCTGTCCATTCTTGTTCATTTTCAACAGGATCAATGTTGTTTTCCACTTTCGAATTCGCGTTATTAACACCTGCATCTAAAGAAATAGAATAAATTTTAGTGTTCCTATGTTGCGAAACCGTTTTCTCCAAGGAGGATGGAGAAGCCAACAAGAAATCCTTCTTATCAGGCACAACCTATTGAGAAAGTTGAGGTGAGTTTGAAACCTTTTCTTGGAGCAAAGAGGAAGGAGCAGTGACAATTTGTTCAGAGGGATAAATTACATAGTGATGGGATTCCACCCCGTCCCACTAGGACAACCTGCTAACCTTAGATCGACCCGTGCCACATTGTGTAGTAGCAAGTTTAGTTGTGAAACATCTTCTACACCTGAAGGAAAATTTTTCGTAGTCAATTAGTTGACTCCATTGTCTATTGCCAACTTTGAGAAAAATCTCTGCTGGAAGCCCTTTTGTAACATCCATTTCAATACAAAGGTGAGCAAAAGTCAAATTTTCATAATTGATTGTTTCCTTTGAGATACTGTGATACTTTCCTAGCCCATTTCCAATTTCCTTCAAATAGTCAATTTCCCAAAATTGTAATGGAAGATAAGGTAAACGAACCCACAGAAAAGTAGAAGAAAAATTCTATGTTCGAGGATCGAACAAAGGGAACCAGGGTTTCATACATAAGAAATCTCCTTGATAAAACCAAGGCCCATTATTAAGAATCATATCTCTATCTTTGATTGAATCAAATTCCAATATGAAAAAACCTTTTGCACATGGATAGATACTAATTTCTTCTTCCAAAAAATCTTTCCAATGCATGCTAATCCATAAATGAATATCACTTAATTTAAGCCAAACCTTTGTAAATCTACAAACAAGGGTATGGGCTTGCAAATAGTCTTCTCTGACACTAGCAGCACTATCCAAGCATATCTATCGGGCATTCGATGAAAGGCAGATTGAGAATGGAGGGTTTTGATTTGACCCACCACAAGGAGAGGGAAGATTGGAGATCATGGAAGAATTTTCACTAGCCTCTAGAAAAACATCAAGTGGATCAAAGATCGTACCCAGCGTGTTTTTAATTTGGTTGTGGCACATTCCATGTTGTTGTAGACACGTAAAATATACTGATTGACATTGTGCATCTGATCTTGACTTACTAACATCATTTCTTCTAGAATCATCCCTCGGTCTAACCGTTTAATCAAATTCCCCTATCTGATTAAATTCATCAATTTTCATCCCTTAATCAAATAAATCATTTTATTTGATTAAGTCAATTCCTTCTATTAATTAAATCAATCCATCTGATCTAATTATCCCTATTTAATTAAATAATCAATTTATTTGATTAAATCTCTAAAGTCTATCCATTAAATTAAATAAATTAAAACCTTATTTGATTTAATCTAACACCATTCCTTTTAATTAAATAAATCAAAATCATTATTTAATTAGTCTCATGTCATATTCCTCTCTTATTTGATTTAAATAAATCCATAAATTTAAGTCAAATAAGTCACATCATCTAATCTCCTGTTAAATTAATTAACCCTTGATTAATTTAATCTAGTCTCATGTCACATCCTCTAGATAATGCAAGTTGCACATGAAAATAGATTTAATTCATTTATGAAATCCCTATTTTCCTCACATGGCATCTTTTGGAATATTCTCTCAATTTGAATTCAAAAATTTCAAGTCAACATGTACATCCAACAAGGCAATAACTTCTTCTTACATGTCCTTTGCCTTGAGCCAAGTGGCATTTATTGCATTTTCCATTCCCTCTTACATGTCATTTCAACAAATTTGAATTTCAAATATTGGCATTTATTGGCACAAACCCCAAATCTTGCACATTCATCATCCATTCATAGTTTGACAAGTGGCATCTTATCATTGGATGAATGTTAGTCCCACATTGCTCGAATTTGGAGATTCATCCATCTTGAAATCCTATAAATAAATTGCTCATATCCTCATTTGATCATCCACAATTTGAGTAAAGTTACCATGCTCAAATCATTAGAAATCCTCATCCATTATCATTGAATCTTAGCTAGGTTATGCAGGTTTTTAGCTTGGAGCACTCATCATTCTTCATCAAAGTGGATCACCATCACCATTCATCATCAAATCTTGCAAAGGAGTTGGGAAAGGGCTAATTTCCACATCAAATTGGCACCAACTCCCCCATAAGATCAAGAGTTTTCATATTCTCAATAAGATTTAGCTTATTTTC
Source organism: Sequoia sempervirens (assembly GCA_007258455.2). Lineage (NCBI taxonomy): Eukaryota > Viridiplantae > Streptophyta > Pinopsida > Cupressales > Cupressaceae > Sequoia > Sequoia sempervirens. The sequence continues at coordinate 27,855 of VDFB02345640.1, read as the reverse complement.
ATCTTCTTTCATTGTGTTCTTGTCTTATTTCTATTTTGAATATGGTTAAATTGATTCTATGGGGAATCTCTATTCTAACTTGAATTTGATCTTATAAATGTGTTTGTTCATTGTGTTTTGCAGGTATTAGGATTTAGGTTCACATTTTGGCGCTAGAAGGAGGGTTGGATATCACTAATTCTAACTTTTTCTTGAAATTTCCACATTTTTCTTCACACACAGGAAATTCTAACGCGGGCTCGTCAACATCGTTGTTTTGGCACCGCGGGCTTGTCAGCATCTCTATTTTAGCACCGCGGGTTCATCAGTGTCGCTATATGGCACCGCGTGAAACATAAACTGCGCCACTGGGCTCGTCTCACCAAGATTTTTTGAATTTTAAACTCTGCTGCTGGACTCACCGATCTGTAGAAGTTTTCAAAAAAAAGAATCTTAAACTCCGACGCTGACATAAACTGCGATGCTGGGTGAAATTGCAAAGCAATCGAGCTCTCTGTCCTGACACAGAGCGCTGCTGACTGGTAAGCGGCACTGTAAGAGCGACGCTGGGAGAACAAACAGCGACGCCTTCATGAGTTGTGACGCTAGGAGACAGTAAAAGGGAGAACTTAATTTTTTAGCACATGCTTTTGATTTATGATTTGTTTACCTTCTGTTTTCTGGTTTTTAACTTCTATGTTTTTCCAAAATCTGACTATTTTTCTTCTTTGTAGGGTGCAAATTGAAAACAAAGGAAGGAGAAGCATGAGAAGGATATTCGTCAAATCAAAGTGTTTTTAAACATTTAAGTGTTTGTTTAACACTTTTCTAAGAATTTGTTACCTTTTCATTTGGGCTTAAAAAGAACCTTTCAATTTCTTCTTGCAAAAGGTTAAAACGAACAATAGGATCAACAACTTACTAGATTTTGTTTCTTGGGTTAAACAATTGAACAAATGTCTTTCACTTGTGATTTGGTGCTCTAAAATGAACTCACATATTTCTTTGAGGATTTAAAAAGAATAAGTGTAGCTTTGTTTTTGTGAGGGCTTACTTAGACTAAAGCCATCAAAAAGGGACGTATGTGCTTCTCTCACGCTTTATAGCGATCTTGAGAATCAAAAGGCCTTTTTCATGACTTTGGGATGAGATAAAGCAATCACCTCCACATTTTGATTTGGGCTTAAAATTGAACAAAATCTTGTGCAAGTGTGAGTGGGGGCTTTGTTGCGTATATTCTCTCTCTCTGTTGCATACAAGGATTGATCAAGTTACGAATATTGTTCTTCATTCGCTTTTGTTTATCCTAGAGGGCCTGCCTTGGGGAAAAAGTACCCACCCAAGGGAATGACTCAACCGGTAACACTCTAAAGCCAAGAGTATTTCCAGCTGGGATATAAATGTGGATATTGGATGAAACGCCAATATCACGTGGTTGACTCCAACAAGATGGATCCAAAAGGGGACTCTTGTCGTATGGGTCAATCTCCACGAACGGAAAGTCCTTACTAAAACCCTTATGCTAGAATTTTCCAAAATCCTTTTATCTATTTGTTCCAGTGCAAGAACGGTCGTTCTCAAGCCAACCCACACTTTTACGGTCTTCTAGTAGAAATGGAAAGCATGCCATGGGAGTTTCATGGGTTTTGATGCTTGGCTGCCCTATATAAGTGAGTGTCATGGAGGGGAGCCAATGGGGTCAAGCATCTAACCATTCGCTAGAGATGAGTGTAGCTGGACTTGTCCAAGTGGGAATCCAACAAATATTGTCTTACACATCCATAGGATTGTACTTTCTTGGGTTACAAAATGCATTGCTTGCTCGAAAACATTATGGAAACAAACACTTAACACTATCATTCAAATTTCAAACCCTTGTGGAGACAAATTCCATTGACTCAATCCATATGTTATTGCTTTCCCTTGGGATTCACATCCTTAGAGGTTTCTAAACATTGGACTATATCTCAATTTGTCTCCTTAAGTAAACAATAGGAAACCCTTGCCTTAAGTTGATTAAATTTCTACATAGCATACCTTATGGAGTTTGAAGAAATTGAGACATTGGACATCTTAGTTTGAAAACTTAATCAAAGAAAGTGTTTTTGGTAAAATAAATCCATTAAGAAAAGCTAAACAAAATAAATTTTCATGTGTGATTAGAGACTCACAAATCCCCAAAAGCAAACATCATTGGAAATCCAAAAATGAATGTTCAAATGAAATCATTTCTTGGTTACAAAGGTCATTAGGAAGCATTTGCATGCTTTTCAATACCTAGGTCTAAGCAATCAAAGTGTACCTTATAGGTTCATCTTAGGATCAAAACACATCAAAATCTTTTTCATACACCCTCCAAAACACCAAAACAAATTCCATCTCATCATCACCTTTTGGAAAATCTTGAAATCATCCGTGATGCTAGGGTTTGTGGCAAAATAAAAAATCATCAATATCATTGAGACAAAATCCTTGAAAACATTATCAAAATAACCTTTTGGCTAGGAATGTGTAGATGCATGCTTTTGCATATCCTTAGTCAAAGTTATCCAAATCATCTTGCCTAAGCTTAGTATATGTAGATGAATCCTTCTCCATGTGCTTAGCAAAGCTATTATCTTGTTTGAATAGGTGTGGGTAGATGCATCCTTCTCCTCACACATATTCAAATCATCATCCTTTGAACAAATTCATTCCTTAGATCATTATCAAACATCTTAGGGTCCTTTTGTTCAAAATCAAAGCAAAATCAAAAATAAAAATCAAGGGCAAAATCTCAAATCTCAAAATCCAAAATCAAAGACCAAAATCAGCAAGTCCTAAAAGCCTAGTATCTCATTCAAGATTTATCAAAAGCCAAAGCATTCATATCATCCATCCCTAAACATCATCATATCATCACCTTTGATCCTCAAGACATCCTAAAACTTTATACTTTGGGACATAAAATAATGATCGATCCAAAGAATCAAGAGATTCATCTCCCATATTCTCGAAGATTGATCCTTATTTTATGGTTCAAATGAGATCTCAATACAAGAAGAGTATGGAAGCCAACAAAGAAACACCCGCTTCAAGCGATCTTAGCCAAACAAATGCAAAAATGAATCCAGCTGAATCAAGTAATCCATTGACCCTCTCATCATTGCAAAATCCGCAAGAAGAAAATCAAGGAGAGGACCTTACCTTTGGAATGTCTCACGAAGAAATGACTGAAATGCTTCAAAATCCGGAGAATCATAAAATCATCAACATCATGATGAGACTCAACCCTTCGTTATACATGCTTGAACTAGCAAAACAAGGGGCCAAGTTGCCTTCGGATTTTGATGTAAGTACTATAGTGGAGATATCTTTTCCACCTCTTGGCCCCTTCGGATTTTGATGTAAGTACTATAGTGGAGACATCTTTTCCACCTATCTCATCCACCATCCCCATTTCATCTACACCTCCATCCCAAAACATCACACAAAACATTCTGCAAAACACATCGTTTGCTCCAACCCAACCCAATGTCAACAAGGTAAATACATTTCTCAATTATCTAATTAAATAAATTAATTAGATACACATGAGTTCAGATTTTGGAAAGAAAGCGAGAAGATATTTTTAAGATTTTATTAATTAAATAAATATTTGATTTATTTAATTAATGTTGGATTTATGATTTCATCAATTGAATAATATAAATTATTTAATTAACATTAGAAGAATTAATAGCAATGATTTAATTAGTTAAACAATATAAATTATTTAATTAACATTAGAGGAATGGATGGAAATGATTTAATTAATTAATTTAATTAACATTAGAGGAATTGATGAATTATGCATAGGAAGGGAATAAATGAAATTAGTCAAATAAATAAGATTTATTTAACTAATTAGATGATGACATGGGTACCTAGGGAAAAACATGATACAAGGTGTCTAAATGATGCAATGTTGTGACAAGGTATCATAAGAGGACAATTTTTTGATGTCTACAGCTATTATTACTATTATTAGTGCTTAAAAAAATAATAATAATAAAATAAAAATAATAATTAATAATTAGTGTCTAAGTTATTATTAGTGTCTAAGTTAACTAGTTATTAATAATTTAATTTTCAACCAATCAAAAATAATATTTAAAAAAAATTAAAATAAAATTTAATTTTATAAAGTCAACTTGTAAAATATTTAACTTTACAAATTATAAAAATTATTTCTTGGACATATGATTGGTTAAAAAGTTATGTGTGTTATTGACCCATTTGTAGGGAAAGCAAGGTAGGAAAAGGAAAGCAAGGTAAACATTTTTTTAAAGAATGATTTTTCATTTTTTGCTTTATAAAGTCATTTCATTAAATCTTTCTAAAATAAATGTTACTTATTTTGACTGTAATTGTTATTTTTTTATTAAAGAAAATCTCACAAAAATCAAAAATCAATTTACTATTTTATAGAGATTTGGATTCACACTATTAAAATAATAAAATAAAATAAAAATAGTATTATTCTTTCCATTAGACTAATATCTAACTTTTAATGATTTTTAGTATATATTATATTTATAAAATTTATTTAATATATAATAATTCGTAATTATAAAATTTATTAAATATGTTACTTATTTAAAAGTTAGTGATAAAAATTAGGTTTGTAGTTATGGATAGTGTTACAATCATAGTTAGGGTTAGAGATAGATCTAGGATTAAGATAATGGTTTAAAATTTATTGTTAGGGTTAGAGTTAGGGATAGGGTTAGGGTTAGGGTTAGGGATAGAATTAGAGTTAGGGTATGAGTTAGGGTTAGGGTTGGGTCATTAAAATAAATAATTACTAATACTAAAACACTATAATTAACAAAACTTACATTTAATTTTTATCAAATCTAAAAAACAATAATTACAATACTATTAAGGCAAGTACTAGCCACTACGTGGCACTTGTTTACTATTATTATTACTATTATTTACTATTATATTTAAGTATTAAAATGTATAGGTTATTATTTATTTACTACTATAGGTATATTTAAATACAAAAATATATATAATAGTATATATAGGTACTATTATTTACTACTATTATAATATATAAGAATACAATAGAATCAAAATAGCATATTTTTTATCGATCAAATTAAATAATATTAGTTTTTGATAAGGAAAAATAGGTTTTGAAGGTTGCCCAAAACCCTTTACAAAGATGATAAGTTGTAAGAGAAACTAAACCACTAAGATCAGTAGCTCAAAACACTAAAATGTTGACAAAAGATAAAGTATTTAAGCAACCTGTCAGCAAACCAACAACAAAAAACATCAACAAACCTATTGAAACAACAAAAAAGGAAGTTTCAGCTACAACATTTTATCTAAGACATTCACCGAGGCCATATTCTCCTTAATGACCTCCTCATGCATATTCAAAACATCTTTCAACTCATCAACAAAGATAGTAGCTGTCTTTTTCGTTTTACTCCTCATCCTAAGGCACAGACTAGCTCGCAAATCCTTATCCAATGCTAGAGTAGAAGCCTCGGCTTTCTCCCCCTAGTTAGAGAAATTAACCTCATCAATCATTTTATCCATGTCACCCAAGTCAAGAGGTTTACCGGTCCAATTCAAGGATTTCTTATTTAGAACAAAAAGACCCATAGCAGTGGTCTTCAAAGAGTTGTTGTTATTAACCACAATTTTCAAATCCTCTGACATCTTTCCAATTCTATCCTCAAGACTAGCAACTCTATCCTATAACATTTTATTAACCATTAATTCCAAAGAGGAAATCCTTTCCTCATGAGAAACCCCCAAGCGATCAACATCGACAACTAACTTATCCAGCATAACATTCATAGATTTAACTTTACCTTTTATATTCCACTCCTTCTAGATTGCCTCTTAGTATAGCAAAACAAACATCCTACCAATTTTTCATCTGAAGATTGAGCTCCTTTACCTCTAAAAATAGCCACTTAACCAGAGAAAGAAAATTCCTCGTCCCATCCTCGGCCATCTTATAGAACATATTCATATTAACTTCATCCCAGTTGACTGAAGGTTGATCATTTGGCTCTAAGTTAATAGGGGCATCATAATTCTCCCTATTCTACTCCTCATATTCTTTGATAGGGGATTCATCGACCTCCACCACTTCCACCTTAATCTACTCCTTATCACAAAAATTAGCCAAATTAGCTAACACTTCCAGTCGCTCCATCTTCACTTCCCTCTCAACAAAAGAAAAATCCTAATAATGTTTAACCACCTCTATCCCCTACATCTCCATGGGCCCAAGCTCTTTCAACATCTCATCCAACCTACAATTTACAAATTACCAATAGGAGCACTTGTCTGCATACCCACATCTTTAGGAATCTTGAGATCGGTCGCAAAGGAGATCTCCACCACACCATCCTTCCCAGGAAAAAGGTCCCCCACCATGGCATTCTTAACACGATCATTGTCAAAAGGATTCTCTCCACCAATCCCAGGAGAACTATCCTTCATACCACCTTTACCAGAAGACAACAAGGGTTTCACACTCGAACCAAGGGCCTCCACCTTTGAGACTAACTCAATCTTCCTCTTAGCCGAAGCTTTAAATTTCTTGGTGCTTTTGGCTTTCCCCTTTGAAATCTTTCTGAGAGACTTGGCCATGGTTTCCCACAATTCCACATCCGTCTCATAGCCCTTATTCCATTCTTCTGGCTCATCAACCCCTTCCTCGGACCCACCTTCATCCACTGACATTTCCTAATAATATGAATCTTCATCCTCTAAACTACCAACCCATTCCTTGGCAGAGTCCCCAGTATCATAACCAAAAATTTTAACCCCCTTCTTACCAAGAGTTTTAGGGGAGACCGAAATCAACTTAAGCTTAATATGAGCAAACAACAGACTCATAAGACTTGCATGCAAAATCACCTTCTTAGGGTTTTTTCGGTGATCTTCAATACTCAATTAGTTACTACTATTATAATATCAAAGAATATAATACAAAATATTAAATATAAGTATGCAATTATTATAATTAATAATTAATATATTTCTATATAGATCAAATTAAATTAATTTATAAAAAAACTCATAGTTTAATTGATCTTTGGATAGGTTAGGAAAAAGAAAACTATATGTATGTTAATATAAAATAAAATTCATAATATAATAATAGTAATATAGACCAAAAATAAATGCTAATGTTAATATTGTTTTGATTAAGGGGGGGAAATAGGTTTTGAATGGACTCAAAACCATTAATAAGTAGGTTTTGACGGGGACTCGAAACCACACAAAAAGACCAAGCTACAAAAGCATAGAACAAAGACAACTAGTAGCCAACCAGAAGCATATTATCAAAAAACCAATAGTACACAAATTTGCACAAAATAGAAAAGGTTTTAACAGGATCCTTAAACCCAAAACAACCAATTACACGAGAACTTGCATCTAAGAACTACCTGAAGTGGCTAGGAAACCATCATCCTGAAACAACCAGACTACATCACAATACTTATCAACACCAACTAGGATTGCACTTCTTGAAACATCCAAGTAACCATTAGCCTGTATCCGCCAAACTGCAACACAACACTTATCAACACCAACCAACGAAACTAAACTCCCCACCTCAATAGGAGAGTTAAGAATCATAGTAAAACACTGAAGAGCCACAACAACCACACAACAGCAGTCGATCCACAACACCAACCCGACCTCCACCTCAATAGGAAAGGGCTCCCCTCTATAGGAGAGGATGAAATGAGTCCCTAAACTGCAAAAATAGAACTTCCCACTAGAATCACAACCCACCTCTCCACCTCAGAAGGAGTAGTATCCACCTCCAAAGAAGACCATAGCTGAAAAGATCGAAGGGAAGCAGCTACACCCATGGAAAAGAACACCATAACATCCTTTGGTAAGTTAGTAAATTGGAGCAAAGAAGAAAAAGCAAAGCTCTCCAAAACCAGCAGCTACAAAGGAAGAAACATCTAAGCCAAAAGCCAAAAACATCTGAAGGAGCACAACAGTCAGAATAAGCACACCCCCATCTTGAAAAATGAACTTTAGGATCTAAAAGGGGGAGAGAACATAGGTCAACAAAAGAGACTAGAAATCTGAGAGAAAACCACCTAGCAGAACCATGGCATAAGCCACATCCACCAACCACAACAACCTCCCAAGAAACAAAACTAGTAAAAAAACAAGGAGGGTTGAAAACCACTCCACTAAGGCCACCCCAAGCACCAACACCAAGAGAAATACTCCCCACATGAGCCAAAAAGAGAAAAAATACTGCTACTTTGCAAGACCTAGAGAAGAGAAACCACACTGCCCAACAAAATAACAAGCACTATAAAAGGGACAAAGGTACCGGAAAGAAGCAAGGCAAGGCAAGGAAAGCCCCCCAACAGAGAGAGTGGGTAGCAGGCAAGAAAATGAAGAGAAACTTCCAACCCTACATGCTAGTTAGGGTCTAAAACATGCCAATAAATAACCACAAACCACTCCACTAGAGGCAAATCAAAGACCTCCACCATCGAGCACCAAGAAAAAGGGTAGCTAAAAGTAGCAACAAAACAAAAGAAAGTAGAGCGAGCCAAGTAAGGTACGAGGAACCCAAGCAGGGAAGAAACAGGGTGAAGGCCAAACTAGAAAGCACAACCACACCTATAACATGTCGGTTAGAGTCCAAAGTAAGTCATAACCCTGAGCCACATCCTATAAAGAACCAGAGCCTCACCAGACACACTCGCTCCCAACACACAACAACCAAAAATGGTTGCAACCCAGCCACCAACGCCCAAACCATAGCCAACTGTAGCCTAGCCCCTAGCGCCCAAACCTCAGCCAACTGCTAGTGCCCAACCCTCAGCATCATCCACATCGTTAGGATCTGAGCCAAGTAGAGCAAGCCAAGTAAGGCAATAGGAACCCTTGCAAGCAAGAAACAGGGTAAAGGCCAAACCAAAAAGCACAACCACACCTCCAACACGCCAGTCAGAGTCCAAAGAAATCCATAACCCTGAGCCACATCCTGTAAAGGATCAGAGCTTCACAAGACACACTCACTCCCAACACACAACAACTAGAAATGACCACAACCTAGCTACCAACAACCAAACCACAACCAACTACAACCCAACCCCCAATGGGGTGATCCTATAATAGTGGTTTACAATTTTTGGCCAAACTGGACACTAAAATTATTATTTTTAACTAAATCTTCACATTCGAGCACCTATAGCGGCTAAACTATGAGGAATTTGAAGATGGTGCAAACTAGAGTCTCATCAAATTTTGTCTGTAGATTCTAAAAAAAATTCAAAATTTTGGAATCAAATTTCACTTCTTTTTCCATCTCCCTAAAATTGTTTTTTTCAAAAAACAATATTTTTAAAAAAGTGATGCACAAATAACGCATAACTTTTTCCATGAAGGATAAAATTCTAATTCTTTCAAATTTAGATTTGTAACTCTGATATCTAGTGCTTCCACTTGGTTAGATAGTTTTTATTGAATATTTTTTCCTTAATCAAGTTTCAAAGTCAAATGAATTACAATTCAAACACAACGACCATTATAATGCGTAACTTTTTTTATATGTCAAAATTTAATTTAATTTTTTTGTTGGATCAAGGACTTCAATATCTGGTGCACTCATATTTTTTAATTTTTTTTGATAATCTTCTATTTTTCCACATGTGAAGAACAAAGAAATTCATTTTCGATGAAAAACCTATGTTTAATAAAACTTAAAAAACAAATACATAACAAAACCAAAACATATTAAAATTATATTCATTGGATAACTTGTTCTGGGGAATACCATAATCATTTGAAATGAATTTTAAATGAATTCATTTGATCCCCCAAAAGCTAAATCAAAAGTGGTTTTTTGTCAGCATTTTGATAGGTGTAAAGGAGACGCATTTATAGGTATGGTTTAAAACTAGCGAGGTTCTATCCAAGGGGGTTTGATCTATGGTGATTTGATCAAACCCTCTTCAATTGGAATCCTTAAAATAGAACTTTTTAAGGCTTAAATCATTATATTTTCTAAAAATATGTGATTTCAGCTAAAATTCGTTCCTCTCAGGAATTGTAAACCACTATTATGACAGCACCAAATGCCCAAACCTCAGCTAGTCACAACCTAGCCACCAACGCCCAACCCTCAACATCATCCTCATCGTCAGGATTTGAGCCATCCTCACCATGTGCATTAGATGATTTTGAACTCTCGGAATGACTCCTATTCCTACCTCCTTCACAAGCCATCCTTTAGATGATCTATAATGCTAATATTTTTACTCATATTGTATAATTTTTATTTGTGTGACTAATTATTTAGTCATTTTTATTTATGTTCAACTAATTATTTAGTTGTTTTTTTTACCCGACAATCAAATTAATCATTTATAGTTATGTTGCAAAAAAAAAAAAAACAATTTAGTCATTTTTAATTGTCATGACTAAAAATTTTCGTCACGTAGTCATTTATTTGTCAAATTCTACTAGTGTCTTTTGTATCATAGTCATCATTAACTTGACGGATAACCAACTGGGAATCACCATAGACTTGAAGATCCTTAATTTTCCATTTGATTTCCATTTGTAGTATTGTCAAAAATGCTTCATACTCAACCATATTATTCATGCATGGGAATGCTATTCTATATGACTTAGGAATGGAGTCCCCTTGAGGTGTGATAAAAAGAATACTAGCTCCTGAACAATGATTTCTATAAGACCCATCAAAGTATAATTTACACATTGTAGGAGTCTCTATTGAAAACATGGATTCATCAGAAAAGTCAAACATCAGAGGATGATCTACTATCATTGCTACATTAGTAAGTTAATCAGCTATCACTTGTCCTTTTATTGCCTTACAATCAATATATTCTATATCATACTCACTCAAGATCATGGCCCACTTTTCTAGTCGACTTGTCAAAGTTACTTTGCTCAATAGATATTTAAAAGGATCAATATTAGCTATCAATTTTGTTCTATGGTTCAACATATAATGTCTATGCTTTTGTGCAGTGAAAACAACTGCAAGGCATGTTGGCTCAATGGGACTGTATTCAAGCTTATATCCAACAAAAGTATGATTGGTATAGTAGATAGCCCTCTATTTTCCATCATTTTCATTCTTTGTTAGTAATGCCCCTAGTGCTAATGTGGTGGTTGATATGTATAAGATTAAGTGTCTACCATCAATGGGAGGCATGAGAACTAGAGGAATCAATAGATATTCCTTTATTTGTTGAAATTCCTCTTGACAACATTTAGTCCATATGAAGGGAACTCCTTTATGTAGCAAGTGTTGAAATGGGTGAATCTTATATGCTAACTAGGCAATGAACCTCCAAATAGACTGCAACCTTCCTTGTAGAGTTTGTAACTAACTTATATTGGTGGGTGGGGGCATATCCATAATTGATTTTACTTCTATAGGATCAACTTCAATCCCTCTATGAGAGATAATTTATCCCAAGATTTTTCCTAATTGGACCCCAAAAACACATTTATTTGGGTTTAGCCTGACCTTATATTCTTCTATCCTTTTAAAAATCTTGTCTAACACTACTAGATGACCATGTCTTGTTAAGGTTTTTTTCAATAAATCATCAACATAGTCTTCTATAAATATATGCATGTAGTCATGAAAAATGGTGGCCATAGCTCTCTGATATGTTGCTCTGGCATTCTTAAGACCAAATGGCATAACATTCCAACAAAAGGTACCCCAAGCGAGGGTGAAATTTGTTTTGTGTTGATCCTCAGGAGCGATTCTAATTTGATTGTATCTTAGAAAACCATCTATAAGTGATAGCATCTCATATCTCGTTGTGAGGTCTACTATGATGTCAATATTAGGCAATGGGAAATCATCTTTAGGACAATCCTTATTTAGATCTCTAAAATTCATGCATACTCAGATACCACTAGTTTGTTTAGTGATAAGAACAAGATTTTATATCCATTCTACATAATCTATGGGACGAACAAAAGCCAACATCCTAAAGCTTCTTTAGTTCAACCTTTACTAGGAGTGCAATCTATGGGTGCATTTTCCTCAATTTCTACTTGACAGGCTCAACATTTGGAATAAATGGTAGATGATGTAGAATAATTTCATGGTCCAACCTATGCATATTAACATATGACCACACAAAATTAATTTTTCTTTCTGAAAAGAATGTAGTGAACTCCAATTTTTCTACAATGGTCAAATATGTTGCAAATTAAATGACTTTAGGATTGTCCTTTGTCCCAAGATTGACCTCTTCTAATTCTTTGACAACCAATGGTGATCTCCCTCATTCAATAGGGAGACTATCCAACCCTTCATCTTTAGGCACCTTAAAGATTTTTTCACCTTTGGATACGTCCTTTATTTTTACTTTTTCTTTGTCTAAAGGCACCTTTCAGTTTTTACCTAGATACCCATTCTTTTTATTTTATTTTTATCATTTTCTCATTTTTGTAGCTAGAGGGAGGAGAAAACCCTCCAAATTATGTTGCATTACTAAGCTTTATGATGAAACCAACTTTATGATCCCCACTTGGTATTCCTTCACGAAGTCCCATGAGCTCAACAATTGCTTTGTCATTCTCGAATGTGTCTAAGCTCAGTGGCCCTTGTTGGTCCCAATCTATTAGCTACAAGCAAACAAGGCGTAATCCATAATTAGTATTGTCAAGGGTCAATGAGTAGGCATATATGGTGAAAATAAAGGTATTACCAAGATCCCAAAAGGAATCAATCTTGATATTGATGTCCATGATATTGGTCGGGGAGGAGGATAAGTTAAATTCTTGAAAGATATCAGCTAGTTCATATTCACTAGATGTGTAGGAATCCCATTACCACTCATTAGAATCAGTTTTGGCATAGTATTCCTTGGATTTCTTGATTTCATTTGAAATGTTAACATTCTCACTTGAAGGAAACTTAGTACTAGGAGGACTCACTTTTGATGGTACATACCCTAGTCCAATGTTCTTTGGTAATCGAGGAGGCAATATTGGTTCTATCATTCCATGTTTGTTTAGACCAAGGCCACTATGTCCATCATATCCTTGTTACTTCATTATCTGGAGCCCTTTTGTATAGTGCACAATGGGTAATTGCTTAGGCTCAATATCTTCTTCATCTTTATAAATTCATATAGAAATATCCTCACCTATAGACTCTTTGCTTAATTCTCCCCACTTAGTGAAAGTAGTGGAAGGTTTGTGGATGATGATTTTAGGCTCTTTCTGAATAGGATGAGGTTTTCCATAAGACTTTGGTGATAGTTGCAACTTCCCAACACAAAATAAACTCTCCATGTTGTATTCCCCACATCCCTTATCATAGATTTGGACCTTGGGTTTGGAAGGTGTGGTGAATGGATTGGATGATTTGACCAAGGAAGATGGATCGATGTAATGTGAAGAGGCAGAGGATGAAGCTTCTCAATTAATAGGCACTTGACATTTATTGGTCCCTCTCAAATTTTTGTAGTATTGAAAGGGGTCGAGATCACCTAGTATGGTAATTTTGATGCTATTGTAAGGAAAATTTAGGCACTGGTGGTAGGTGGAAGGTATGGCTCTCATGGCATGGATCCATGGGCGACCAAGGAGGAGATTATATGGTAAGTATAGATCCAAGACTTGGAATATTGTGTTTTGAGTGCCAGGCCCAACCCTCACGAGAAGTGTGATCAATCCTTTAGAGGAGTTTTCGGCATCATCATAAGCCTTGATAACAATTTTCTTAGATTCATCTATACAAGCCTTAGAGAATCCCAATACCATGACCAATTTCAGTGTGCATATATTCATTCCCACTCCACTATCTACCAAGACTCATCTGATTTTATTCTTATTAATGTAGACTTATAGGTGCAAGGGATCATTATGATTTGGTTTTGTATGGAAAGATCTTGTTTGGAGAATGTGACATGGTGGGAGGTAGCTAGGTATCCTACCATGGCCTGAAATTGATTGGCATTTAGGTCAGTGGGCACAAATGTATCTTGTAAGGCTTTGTCCAGAATGGCCTTATGTTCTGGGGAGATACGAAGTAACTCAAGGATGGATATTTGTGTAGGATTCTTTCTTAGATGATCCAAGAGGTTATATTGACTTTTTAGTTGTAGATTAGAGGCAGGCCCTTGTAGGGTCACCTTAGCTCTATGGGTGGTAATGGCACATTCTAAACTTTTATTAATGGTAATAGTAGCAACATGATTATTAAGGGCTCAAATGTGATTGATGGTATAGTCATGCACAACATGATTATAATTAGCATTATTATTCATTCCTGAACTAGAGGTCTTCACTTTCCCATGGTCTTGCAAGGGAGTTTTAAATATGGTGTGATCAACATTGGTCTTACCTTGTGATTTATCCATTGATATATCACCTTGTTCAATAAGATATTGGATAAGATTCTTGAGTGTCCAACATGATGATGTTTTTTGTCCTTTGCCTCGATGGTATTCACAAAATTCATTTGCATTCCACCAATTTGGTTTAGCCAGTGTCGGTTCATATGTTTTAATGTCAATAAGTTGAGCGATGTTTAACTATAAACGTTTCTTCAAAACTAACTTAATGGGTTTCCCTAAGGGTGTGTATGTTCTTTTAGTGTGTGGGGGTCCTTTGTGTTGTTGATTATTTTGGACTGCATTCATTGTCTAATCATGGCTAGGTGTTGGTGTATTTGATGTGGATGAACCTTTAAGGTGAAGGGTGGGGTGACCTTGGTTGACCACTTTAGCATCCACTACCCCATCATTGTCGACATACTTATTTTAAGACCAAAATTTTCCTTTGTCACTAGGAGAATTTGGGGTTTCTTTGAATATTTTGACTATTCCTTTTGTCACAAGAGCTTTCTCAATAAAGACCCCTTTTTCAATGACATCTTCAAAGGTGGTGCAACATTGGATTTGAAGTTGGATCATCAATTCTATGTTAAGGCTTTCTATAAAAATGGTGACCAACTATTTATCAAGTATATGGTAGGGACACTTGTTAGCCATGTTGCACCATTTTTGATAGAATGATGTGAGTGACTCTCCCTTTTTTTGTTTAGTCATTCCCAATGTTGCTATGGTCGTGTCACTTTTTATGTTGTAGGAAAAGTGTGTAATGAACCTGTCAACCAATTCACCCCATGTTTGTATCCTAGGAGGAAGGTGTGTAAACCACTCTAGAGCTGGCCCTAAAAGACTCCGTGGAAATAGTCTCATCAAATATGTAGGCTCAAAAGAAATTTCCATACATGTCATGTTAAACTCTCATATGTATTCCACTAGATGATCTTTCCCTTTGCACTTTTAAAAGTTTGGAGCAGTGAAATGTGGGGGAAAAGGTGGCATGTATAGGCTTCTATTGAAATGGTAAGGGCACAATTCCTCCATAGAATATGTCTTCTTAGTTGTCCCCAATTGTATGTTTTCCATTTGTTGTTGTATTGCTTGCATCTGTTGCATCAAGGTGCCCATGGGGGATGGTGTCATGTTGGGTTGACTTTACATAAGGGGATCAGTATTGGTGGTAAGAGTGTTGAAATGGTTATATGATGAGTTTGGCACCAATGTATGATTTGGATTGACACTCTGTTGCAAAGGATTTTGATTACCTTGTGGATAATGGGGTACAAACATGGTATTGGTATTGGTTTGATTTTGTGGTATGAAATTGGTGTTTAGTGTGACGTGTTGTTGTGATGGAAGGGGGTTGGTGTTCAATTTTTTCCCAAAGGTCATGTTGGTATTAGGTATAGTGTTGGTCATTTGAGTTGGCACTCTAGATGTGACAATATGAATCCTTGTCTTATTAGGTGGGTTTTAGTTTGCATTGATTGAGGGTGTAGTGTTTTGAGTGCCAAATGGATTTGCAAATGTCATACCCAAGGAACTAGAAGATGAGCTACCAAATGTGAATATTGGTCCTTGGGATGTGGCATGTGTTCTCTTGGCTCCAAATGTTGGAGGATTGGGGATGTGTGTAGTTGTTCCAATTTGTGTTGTTGTCCCAAGGGGTAGACTAGTGAACATTTATTGTGAAATGGGTGGACCTTGTGAGAATGTGTTTTGACTAGGACCTTGGGTTTGCGATTACGTTACTCCCTCTATAATTGTGGAAGTGTTAAAATCAAAGGGGAGTTTAGTGCCTTTCTTGGAAAGTCCAAGAAATAATTTATTGGGGTTTGTATTGACAAGCTCATCAATAATACATATTATCCTAGGGTCTTGAGAGGCATGTTCAATTTCTTCAAGGGTTAGACGTCTATTGACCTCAGTTAACATAAGATTGGCAAATGGATTTGTGGTTTCCCCTTGTGGTGTTTGAGGTGGATTTTGGTTTGACCCAAAGTTCATTTTGCTAGTGAGATTAAAAAGGGATCATTGAGGGATACATGTCCTTTCTTTTCCTTCGTGACCTTGTTTGAACCATATAAGACTTGCAACCTAAGGATTGACAATGCAAAGTGATAATACAAGGTGAGTACGAGACTATGCTATATTTTTGGGACTTTTGAAGATATAAGAATGCCAAATGCTAATGCACCTAAGACCAAGGTTTAAAATGAAATGATGATAATGAATCTATGACCAAAGGATATGATATGCAATGGGACTAAATGATACTATAACCAAAGCTATGATATGAGGCTAAGGCTAAAGGATGCCAAATGAAACTAAATATATCCACCTTTAGGATCTAAGAAAAGGATGCTAAACAAGCTTGTGACAGCTCAAGGTAACAAACCAAATTGTCAAGACCTTAGAGAATGAATGTTAAAAGGATAACGATTTGACAAAGTGAACCTAAACTAAGACATAACTTTGAGACCCAACTTGGATTATGATTCAATTGATAGAAAGATAAGGTAAAAGATAATATAAATAGGTAACCATGGATTGTTCAAATGTATTCCAAGCTTCCTAGTCTGAAATTTGAAAGGTGCATATAGCTAAGGATGAGTTAAGACCAACTAAGCAATGCAAGAATGGCAATGCAATCCAAGCAAATGTAATCTAACCTAGGTGAATGTGATGAAATGGATTGATTAAACTCTGCAAATCTATGATCAAAAAGTATGGTCACTGTCAAAATATGATTAGGACTGGAACTAGATGAAAAATTTCCCTAATTTTTGAGAACTAGCAGTTGTGGCTCACTGTCTCATAGATGGCATTCACTATTTCACAAATGTGATTCACTATCAAATGTGGTTTACTATCTCACATATACGGTTTACTGTCACTGGCAAATGCGGTTTTCTTTTTAACAAATGCGGTTCACTATTTAATATGGTTCATAGTCTTTTGGTTTCAAATTGAATGGTTTAAGGTCCCTTTTCATTTTGGGAAATTTTGACAATGTGATCAAAGGCATAGCAAACACTCTGAAGAAAAACTTTGGTTGTTGACTATCTAAGTTTTTATGCGAATGGTGTATTTTCATAGGCCAAATTCAGCCCAATTTCCACTAGTCTCAACACAAATAGAAAACACTTCAAGCATTTTTTAATCCTAGAAGGTCAAGGCCAAAGGAAGCAATCCTAGGCCCACAACATGGAATCTCCTTTGACTCAAATGTAGGGACACCTTAATGGGTGTATACACTCTTTTCTTTGTGAGAGAGGACAGGTAGGGGCCTCCAAGACTGGAAGGATGACCCAATCACCCTCTCCTTAGAAAGCTACAAGTAGCTTATGCTAAGTTGAGGATTTTTGTCTCATCTCAAGGGAACCATATGGTGAGTAACTTTGGGGTGTGGTGCACATCCCCTACATTGAGAATGATGCCAAAAAATCAATCAAAAGGGGTGGCTTCTAAAGAAAGTTTCTATTCACTACTCAGGGACTTAATGCCTTGCTAGCACCCAACAAGCCACTTAAGGATTTAAGCAACCCTAAGGGCCCTAACTACCTTGCATGAATGTGGGTATCTCCCCTTTTGGATTGGCACTTTCGACAAGGTACTCGCTAGTTAGACCTTGGCTTTCTCCTTAATCATTTATATAGTGGCCTAGGGGGAAAATCGCTCTAGTTCGTACCCCTTGGAGTGATTACTTCTCCAAACGCAAGACCTTCTGCAAAAAGAAAATAAGATGTAGTGATTTCTCTTACACCCAAGATCCACGAATTGCAAGGGGAGGGGATACTCTCACTAATAGCTTATGGGTTTTACAACACAAAAACATGCAACTGTACCAAACACACAAGATAGTGATTCTTTTTAAGCCCCAAAATCCAAAATCATCCTATTTTAACCAAATTGAAAACACACAAAACCTTGCAAGTAAACAAACTAGTAGTTTCAATGATAATATCTTCTCCAAATATATGCCACATATTGCAAACAGTATATTAGTAACCCAAAACTTCCTACCCTAAAGCAAACAAAAAGCAAACAAAAAGGAAAAAATAAAAATAAAAATAAAATATTTATTGTACAACTTGATTTTGACTTTTTAAAAATCTCTATAAGAACTAATATTTATTGTTAAACATTAAATTGATTAGATAATAAATTATAACCATGAAAATATTAAAAATTAATAACCATAATAGTTGTATCTTTCACCTCAAGAAACCACCTGTGATTGTCAAAGGCGTCAATCAATAGTGTGCAAGCCGACACAGGTAATCTCGCCATTAATACTCCTTTGCAAATTAATAGAGTTGTCAACAATAACTAGATCAAACATAGATCAAGCAAACTGATAGGGAAGATTAGCAGTCAATAGATGGTATGTTGTGCAGCAGATGTATCTTGCATTTTTCCACAAAAAATCAGACATGAGAATCCTCATACTTTCGTTGCGTGAAGGATTACGCGTAGAAGAAAAATGAGTGTGTTGCTCCAAGTAGAAGAAATAAATCTAAAGAGCCTACTTTTGTGACCTCATGCATAAGAGAGTCTCCTCCAATCAAGATATATCACTCAATAATTTCCTACGTAGGTCACCAATCTAGAAAAATTTCTTGACATGGGCTGACACAGATTTTGCAATGCATGAAAATCCATCCAAGAACCAAGCCAACAAGACAATGCAAGGCAAAGGAGTAGATCAAGCCAGTCACCACAGTCCTGCCCGATCGCTAATACAACAAATGCTTTAATTTTGGTCTACAAAAAAAAAATCTCCAAGAATAGTTGAAGCACGTTGTGGCCAAGTCAAAAATATTGCACATTAAAAACTCCTACTATGGTTCCTGCACCAGAGGCATCTCCAAATCCATAGCTATTATAATAGCAATTACAACTACGATAAGGAAAAACTATCCCACATTATTCTCCTACTCTGATACCATATTAGAAAATATGGGAAAGCTAGAGAAGTGACACAATAATATTGCCTTAATTATTTTCTACATACAAAACACTCGATACATATCATTTATATAGGAAGATGTCTTCCACAAATTTCTCCAAACAGTTTTACCCGACTCTAGAATTAGTGAGTTGTTTAAACCAACTCATAACAAACACAATACGTTGAGCACTAATTTCCAACAAGGAGTGTATAATTTAATGGAGGATTAGAAAATAAAAAGATTTTAAAGGAGTGTATAACTTAATTTCTATTATAAACACTTATAAACAAACTTATTTGTAGTATTTATATTTCTATTATATTATTTTTACTCAATCTCTATTATAAAAGCTTGTCACTACATTAGGAAAACAAACAATTCTACGAGTGAATCCAACGAGAACCCAAACTTCTATCCATAAAAACAAAGTAACAATTATTCATGAATGATGTAGTTTTCAATGATGGATAACAATTATGCTCCACCTAACATCCCTTGCCAATAGTTATTTAATTTTGAGACATCATCTTAGATTAGCATGCAAATAACATTTATGCTCCACTTAGTATCCCTTTCCAATAGTTATTTAATTTTGAGACACTATCTTAGATTAGCATGCAAATAAACATTTGTTAAGCTCTTTTATAAAATCTTAATTATTCTTTTGTGTATAAGTTTTATCACACATGTTTAGGATATTAAATTAAAGAAATGTTTATTTCGATATTGGTAGAGAAAAGTTTATATTTGCAATTTAAAGGTATTCATTTGTAAAGTAAAATAATTTAAACTAGCTTTTCTATTTTATGATCAAGATTGTCATCTTCCAAAAGGCAAGCCACAGATTCTTATACATCATTAAACATATAGTATAATGTTTGCCATTTTAAAAATGTAATTTCATTCTGGAATGGACAATTCGCATCAACCCAATGAGATTATTGACATCTCAAGTAGTTTCAGTGCTGCTATTTTGTCGACCAACTCAACACCGTCCATCAATTGCAATGGAACTTCTACAAGCCACATACAAGATTTTACAAATGACATTATAGTTAGTTGTCTTGACTTGCTACAACAAGCAAATGCCATTGTTCACAACATGCAAAGTGTGTAGGATTGTGACATTTAGTCGATGGAAGTAACAGTACATGAGTTACACTCAAATTGTGAGAAGTTGGGTTCCTTCTACATATTCCTTTGTGAAATGAAAGCAGATGAGTTTTACGGACAAGGTGGTTTTGTCTACATACAAGAAGTGTTTCAGAATTACTTGAATGATGTCTAATACACTTTCTTCCTACAAATGTGTATATAGTATGTGATATAACCATTTACCTACAACTTTTACCAACCTATGGATAGTTGGATATTTTGTAAATCCCTAAAAGAAATGTAAGCTCCAATATACTATGAACAAGGCACTTTGCCTCGTGATAAAAATGCAATATGTCACCTTCTACAATACCATGTAACACGCTTTTGCTTCATAAATATATACACATACTATGTGCTCTTGTTATAATATTGGAGTTTTGTTCTTGCCTTTTGCTTTTGCTTTGTACCTCTTTACTTAACACATATGTTTCAATTCCAAAAAAAATGACATCTTCAATTACATATAATTAAGAATAGTAGTTTATCTATAATGTATCATAATCCTTTTCTCATTTCGCTTCAACTAATTATAGTCTAATATATATCATAATCCTTTTCGCGATAAAAAATGCAAAATGTCACCTACTACAATACCATGTAACATGCTTTTGCTTCATAAATATATACACATACTATGTGCTCTTGTTATAATATTGGAGCTTCATTCTTTCCTTTTTCTTTTGCTCTGTATCTCTTTACTTAACCCGTATGTTTCAAATAAAAAAAAAATGACATCTTCGATTACATATAATTAAGAATAGTAGTTTATCTATACTGTATCATAATCCTTTTCTTGTTTCAATTCAACTAATTATAACACTTTTTTAATATATATGTCCAACTAAGTATTATTTTAAACAAAGTCCATTCTTCTAAAATATACCACATTTCTAATATATTAGATTAACATACATAATAAACGTATACACCATACAACACATATTCCCATATGAAGGATCACAAAATAAAATAAGTCACCACCCTATATTTTCCTTATAGCTACAAAGATGGTTTACAAAGTGTCTGCTTCCTTAACCAGGACACAATCCACATAAAATTTGCAACTTAACACAATTAGTATAAAGTATAGTTAGGTTTCCTAATTCCCTTGCACCTCAAATGAATAATGCATGTGCGAGCCAAGTAGCTTTCTTTAATTTTATTGTATGTTCCTTTGATGTTTATCGCTTGCTAATAATGCACTAGTGTTATATTCACTTATTCCAAAGCACTTTTACTCTTGTTCCTTTAGCATTGAATGCATATTCAAACATCTATAGTGCTTGCAATTTACTTAGACTGCTTAATAGAGTTAACTAATTTTTTACTCTCTATGCTTACTCTTTTTTTGTTCTTACAAATGCAGCAAGCTAACTTCTAAAGGCCACTATTTTGATGCACAAACTTATTCACAACCACATTTATAGGTATTATTTTGAATTTACTTTTACACTATGTAACTTTTTTACACACTTTTATTTATACTAGTGCTTGCATGGTCATAGTCAACTAGATTGTGGCTTTTTCACTTATTATCAAATTAGTTAGCCATATTTTATTGGATATACAAGATTTTCATTTCCTACTTTACAAAGTATGCTTTTATAAATCATTTATAGTAATTAATAGTTGCCACCTATAATTTACTTTTTTGCAAGGACTAGTTCACTCTCTCGTCACAATGCATTCTTTGACTGAGAATGCAATTAAGAGTATCAATGATGGAAACGTAGACTTGCAACCCCATCTACAAGCAATAGATATTTCAATGTCTGATCATGGGCTAGAACCAACCAATCGCTATATAGTACAACTCTATGATGGGGTGCATAAGCAAAAGGCTACACTTCCAAAATAGTACAACCACTACATAGATTCTAAAGAACTCCAAAAGGGGTCTATACTTAAACTCATTAAATACAGTTGCCCTGTCATTTGCAATTCAAGGTGAGCCACCATATTTCAATTCTCTTCTACAATATGTCGAATGACAACTTACAAATTATCATTCTTAAACCCATTATGTCACATCTTTTCCTATTGAGAATACTTCTTTATTGTACACTTATAGGTGGATTGTCATATTGGAATTATAAATCACATGTTTACAACAGGATATCATTGGCTAGTCTGCCTAGCTTTTTGAACAACAAACCCATCAAGTACATGCCACATCTACAAGCCTTGATGATGGTGTTATAGTACCACAACCACCTCTCCTGACAAAATATTCCTTGACCAAGAATGCAATCAAGATGATGAATCTACATGCATTATAATTTGCACTATTTGGCCATGGCCTCAAACCTCCAATGGGGTACATAAGCAAAATGCCACACTTCCAAAAAAGTACAACTAGTACATAGCTTCTAAAGAACTCCAGAAGGGATCGATACTTAAACTCATAGGATATAGTTGCCCTGCTCTTTGCAATTCAAGGTGAGCCACCATACTTCCATGCTCTTCTACAAAATTCCAAATAACAACTTGTAGCTTAGCATCTTTTATCCACACTGTCACATTTGTTCCTACTCAAAATACTTACTCATTTTACCTTTATAGGTGGATTTTCATCTCCGAATTAGAAATTGCATGTTTGTAGCATAATATCATTGGTCAACCCACCTACCTGTTTGAAGAACAAGCCCAACAAGTAAATGCTACAAGCTCAATTGCTCCATCTACAAGCATGAATAACAACGGTATGGTAACAAAGGAACCTACTTGCATGACACTTTTTGGAATATGCTCATCCCCACAATAGAAAGACCTTCCCTCCAATATTACTCCTATTAGAAATTTGAATCCATTTTAGACAAGGTGGCTTATAAAGTGTTGTGTTACCATGAACAAAAGCACCACTTCAACACACATAAGGGGCAAGGGAAGGTCTTTTCATTTGATATTATTGATTGTGAGTGCACTGGAATACATTTAATTTGCTTAAATGAAGTTGCAAACATTCATTATATGAATGTTCATTTTGGAGAAGTATATACAATATTTGGTGGAACCATTAAGTTAGCTAATAGGTTGTACAAAACTGAATAGTCAACTTGAAATTTGTTTAGTCAAGGATTGCAAAATTTCTCTCAAAGGATGACAAGGTTACAATTCCCAAACATAGGTTCTCTTTCACACCCTTAAAGGACATTTTAGAACTGAATAATAATATCCTTGTTGATGTTATTAGAATAGTCATATGTGTGGACCCAAGCTCAACCATAAGGACGACGGATGGGATTGAAGTTCTTTGAAGGAGCATCAAATTGATAGATATCTCTTCATCTACCATTAATATTACTTTATGGGGTCCAACTATTGAAAAGGAAGGAAAAAAACTATAGTAGATGTATCACTTAAAACATGTTGTTGTACTTGCAATAAAAAATGGTCGTGTCATTGAGTATAATGGAAAGGTCATAAGCACCTTGGAAAGCACCCACCTATTTATAAACCCAAGAATAGAGGAGGTAGAACAACTCAAATCATGGTTTGAATAGAATGGGACTGATGTCACTCCATCAAATATACAACTGTTGGATGCACCTCTCATGCTGACGAGGAAATAAATTGTTGTTATTGAAGAGAAAACTACCAATGTGAAACAAACTTTCCAATGCACTCTAAAAGAAACAGTGCAATTCATAAAAAAAAATTCATTATGCTATCCATCTTGCCCCGTTGAGTTAGATGGAAAAAAAATGTAAAAAGAAAGTTGTACAAAATGATGATCAAACATGGTACCATTCCAAGTGCAAAGCTACAATTGCTACATGTACCTACAAATACATACTCCAGTTAAAGATTGTAGATCATACAAGAATATTATGGGTTGTTGCTTTTGAAGAACTAGTGACCAAACTTCTTGGAATGTCTGCAGATAATTTATACATGCTAAAGTTCAATCCTAGAACATAAACTAAAGCTGAGACCATAGTAAAAGGAGGGGTATTCAATCAATTTATCTTCACAATCACAAATTCATATGATTTAAGTGTTGCTCAACCATGGGTAAAATCAACTATCAAAAAGGTGGACAAGCTAGATTTTGTTACAAAGAATTTGCTCAATTTGGGTGGAATCACTGATATGTGTCATATTGCTAGTGTTTAGAAGTAGCTCAAGCACTTATGTAATGTATATACCATTTTGAAGCATCTTATATAGCATACTTTCTATAATTTTGATTGCACACATGGAATCTCAAAGTCACATGTGTATTAAATATATTGGTATTATGGAAATAATGTGATTAATTTCTTCCAACAAATTACATAATGTGTGTATCTCAAATAATTTTCAAAAATATAATGATCAAAGAACTCGAACCATAAATGGTTAGCTTCTCTAATTCTATATGTATTTATAATTGTACAATTGATTATTGTAGCTCCTATTTCCTTTACAGATGGCAACCTCCAACCCAAAAAACATACAATCTCGTAAAAAAATCATAACTATTGTATTCAACATAAAGAGGAAATCAACATTCACCGTCACATGCAATGCATAGGAAAACATACAATACAATCCAACACACCAATCTCCTTTCAATCAAACCAACACAACATTGAACCATATGAAAGTACATCCCAAACTGAACACCTTTTTGACCGAGGTTTGTCAACGTGTTCACACCAAACAATGCACACTCCTCAAAATCAATCCACAAGCTTACCACATACCAAAAAATACTTTATAGAAGCTTCTAAATGATTTCATTCAAGGTTAGATAAACTATCAAACTTACCAACTTGCACATTTTTCCATGAATGCTACCAGGAATGCACACCAACTCAACACAAAGTGGTCCAGTTTGTTTTAGATGCTTTCATGAGAAAGGTTGACATCGTTTCTCATCAACTAATTTTATGGACCCAAGAGTACAAACTTATGAGCTACAAACACTAACACAAGTTGAAGAAATTCTTATAGCACGAGTCAATCCAATAATACAAGTAACACATGCTCATGGAGGCCAATAGAAATATAGTGGGCACAAAATTTGTTTCCCGCAAGATATCAAAACCATAGCAAAATACCTACCGCATAAAATTGCAAACTTGGATGTGTTGGTGGTTTGAATAACCAATAAAAAAGGTGACCATTATGAATGCTACATAAGTAGGCATCATGTGTGGGCTGCACTAAAATATAAAATCACATATGACCCGTACTACAAAGACGTTGAGGTGAATTTTGTATCTCTTGAAGAGCTCCCCAATACAAATACAGACACTTCCACTATGCTTCATAACATAATTGTTGACAACGATGATATGGTTGCACCAAACAATGCATCAACATTTTACACGGACCTAGTAGACAATTCACTTGCTCCTCGGCTAGGTTACCAAATAAACGCCATGAACTAGAAATCATAAAAGAAACATTGCAAGTTAGAGATCAAAATGACACCATTATTTATTGGCCAACACTTGAGACCTCACTAGCTAATGGATACAATACTGAGGGCCTTTTAGACATGGCTTTTCCTTCACTATTTCCCAATGGTAGTGCACTACATCTACAACCTCTCTATAGACAAGTTGAAATGCACGAATATGTGTTGCACCTAATGAGGTTTCATGATAATAGATTTGGAAGGCATCCAAGGTTTAGATATTTTGTCTTGAACCTGTTGATGTGCCACCGAAGCCAAGGTGTTGCCTCTGTTTTTGTCAAGAAGAATGCAGAGGACTGCATACCAACCACCATAAATAGTCTTCATCAACATATACAACAATTGTCTGACACTAAAATAGTTGAACAATTGATGCATTATGGATCATCCCTTAGAGGCACACAAGCATATTGGAATAAGTGTCATGAATTGTCAAACATGATCAACCAAATAGGCTCCCCCACACTGTTCTTCACATTAAGTGTTGCAGATACCAAATGGTCTAATTTAAACCAACTATTTTGAAAGGGGGCAACACCAACATCAAGAAACAATAAAGATCACATAGATAGCATTGTTATGAACTCACATACCACATCCTTATACTTGCATCAGCAATTCACAATATTTTGTAAAGAAGCCTTAGAGAAGCTTTACTGTGCAACAAACTATTGGTATAAATATGAGTGGCAACATCGAGGGTCTGCACATGTACATGGAATCCTTTGGCTTGAAGGTGGACTGAACATGGAAAAACTTGATTGGAGCAATCGTGCAAATGTAGACATAGCGAAATCATTCTTTGACAAATATGTTAGTGCCTGGAATCCTTGAAATATAGGAGACAAGAACAACACACACCACCGGTCTTTGCAAGACGATCCATGCTTATTAACAACACCTGAAATCTTCGCTACAAATACACTTTTTGATTACGAAGAGTTAGTCAACTGTGTCCAAAGACACACCAAATGTTCGAAATCAAGTTGCCTTCGAAAGAAAGGAAATAGCATGGAGTGTCAATATAGGATGCCCTGGACTGAATGTGCCACCTCCTCATTGTGCAGTGATGAAAATGGGAAAAAAACTTTTTCCCCTGCACATAATGATGATAGGTTGAATATACATAGTCTAGAGATGATTTCCATATGGAGAGCCAATATGGATTGTCAGCCTGTGCTTTCAAAAACACTTGTTCTAAAGTACATTGCAAAATATGCCACAAAGGAAAAAAGAAAATTTGAAAGTTGTATTGATATGTTGACATGCATATGTTGAAAGCAAGCACCCCAAGACAAAGCACTTGCAGCATACAAAAAATTCATATATGAGATTATTACTGATCATGATATACGTGCACAAGAAACATGCCATATGTTGCAAAAGCTACCCCTCATTTGCAATCATGAATTTATGGTGCTTAATGTTGGGTGAAAAGTTTTCAACCGAATTAGGACAAACCCAAACGAAAATATGTTGCACGAAGTTACCTCCAAATATACACACAACATCCTCCTCAAATGGAAACAATAATACTACTTGAATCTGCACGATCATTCTCATTTTCATCAAGTCACAAATAGTACAAGTGGAAAGAAAGGAAACATAAGTCAATTATCAGTGTCTTTCCTCGATTTACTGCTATTCCAAAGGAGGATTTAGAACATTTTGAGACATTTTACTAGAGCGAACTACTTCTTTACAAGAAATTTTGTAACATTGTCATAGACATTGGTATCGAGAAAGAGGCAATTGTTGCAAATTGGAAGGAGGTGAATAGACATAAATATTATGTGTGGCATATTGATCTTGCAATTGATGAAGAAATAAATCAAGAAGAGGCAAAGGAACTAGATAATGCAAGCAATATAGAAAATATAGTACAATTGAATGAATGAGAGTTCTTATCACAGTTGGGTCTTGGTACTAGTGGAAATCTTAACTCCCTTGATATACTTGGAAGACGTGACTTTGACAATTG